>JAQJVL010000242.1:0-247333 GCA_035578905.1 Stictocephala bisonia | reverse complement strand
GAAAGGCTGCCATCTTGAAAAAAGTGCATTTTATATAGTATGATGTGGGAAATGTGAGGGAAATTTGGGAAACTGGAGGGAAATTTAGGGAGGGAAAATTCCCACGGGGGGTTGGTAGGACTGGGTCACGTGACCCGAAGATGCCCGAAGGTGGCTGCCATCTTGAATCCGAGAGCCGAAGATGCCCGAAGGTGAGCCTCGCTCACCCACTTATTGTCTACTATAAGTCACCCTTGTAATATTATCTTCAATAATACTAAACTACCTCCAACAATATTTGCTAACTCTAATGTTAATATAGAGTGCCGTAGCTATAAGTCACCCTTGTAATATTATCTTCAATAATACTAAACTACCTCCAACAATATTTGCTAACTCTAATGTTAATATAGAGTGCCGTAGCTATAAGCCACCCTTGTAACATTATCTTCAATAATACTAAACTACCTCCAACAATATTTGCTAACTCTAATGTTAATATAGAGTGCCGTAGCTATAAGTCACCCTTGTAATATTATCTTCAATAATACTAAACTACCTCTAGAAATATTTGCTAACTCTAATGTTAATATAGAGTGCCGTAGCTATAAGTCACCCTTGTCTCTTTATCTTCAATAATACTAAACTACCTCCAAAAATATTTGCTAACTCTAATGTTAATATAGAGTGCCGTACCTATAAGCCACCCTTGTAACATTATCTTCAATAATACTAAACTACCTCCAAAAATATTTGCTAACTCTAATGTTAATATAGAGTGCCGTACCTATAAGCCACCCTTGTAACATTATCTTCAATAATACTAAACTACCTCCAACAATATTTGCTAACTCTAATGTTAATATAGAGTGCCGTAGCTATAAGTCACCCTTGTAACATTATCTTCAATAATACTAAACTACCTCCAACAATATTTGCTAACTCTGATGTTAATATAGAGTGCCGTAGCTATAAGTCACCCTTGTAACATATCTTCAATAATGCTAAACTACCTCTAGAAATATTTGCTAGCTCTAATGTTAATATAGAGTGCCGTAGCTATAAGTCACCCTTGTAATATTATCTTCAATAATACTAAACTACCTCCAACAATATTTGCTAACTCTAATGTTAATATAGAGTGCCGTAGCTATAAGTCACCCTTGTAATATTATCTTCAATAATACTAAACTACCTCCAACAATATTTGCTAACTCTAATGTTAATATAGAGTGCCGTAGCTATAAGTCACCCTTGTAATATTATCTTCAATAATACTAAACTACCTCCAACAATATTTGCTAACTCTAATGTTAATATAGAGTGCCGTAGCTATAAGTCACCCTTGTAATATTATCTTCAATAATACTAAACTACCTCCAACAATATTTGCTAACTCTAATGTTAATATAGAGTGCCGTAGCTATAAGTCACCCTTGTAATATTATCTTCAATAATACTAAACTACCTCCAACAATATTTGCTAACTCTAATGTTAATATAGAGTGCCGTAGCTATAAGTCACCCTTGTAATATTATCTTCAATAATACTAAACTACCTCCAACAATATTTGCTAACTCTAATGTTAATATAGAGTGCCGTAGCTATAAGTCACCCTTGTAATATTATCTTCAATAATACTAAACTACCTCTAGAAATATTTGCTCGTAATTTTAGTGAAAGTATATTGTTAATGACCAGACCAAGAAACATTTTGCAGTAGTAAACATATATAAGCTATAAATAAATTATCGATAACCTATAAACTTACACTGTCAAATTCACAAATTTGAATTCAATGAATGTAATTTTGACAATATTATTATAAAACACTTTCATGTATTAGATAGTACTATTTCATTGTGTATTTAACTGAAAACCAACATTTGAGCCAAGCCAAACTAATATGTTAAAGCTGTACTTCTCTGGAAATTGATAATTAACTGAAGTAATATTAGAACATAGCTTGGGAGTTCCTAAAACTCTATGACATGTTGTGGATATCGTAAACAAATCTTCAAATCTTTGTGGATATAACAAATTTCTGGAAAAATTATTTAATTTTAATTATCTTAAACACCAATATTTTTAGTTTAGGAGAGCATTATAAAATACCTTACAGGCCTTATTAGAGCGTTTAGTTAAGATTGTAGTCTTGTTACAAACAGTAATCTACAGCAGTAACTAAATAGGTAATTTTAGTAAAAAATTGTACAGTTTTAAAAATTCATTCTAATTTTTAAAACTGTACATCCACGTATCGATATATACAAATTAAAACGTTTTTACAATATAAATTACTTTTAATGAACTACAGCATATTCTAATAATTTTTAATTATTGTAGTACAGTAAATTTAATAGTATAGTATTTGTAAGCACAAAACTTCTACACTTATAAATAAATTACAGTTTAATCAAAAACATTAACAGATCTTCTCTCTAACAACGATGTTGTAAATCCAATAACGAACCAATCACTGGAAGGAAACTAACGGCTGTAATTTCCACTTAAGGGAACCACACGTTGGACTTCTTGTATTTAGTCACTTGGAAACCAGGCTTTCCGTTTTAAATATTTTTCTTCAAGAAATGCTTGATTTCTTACGGCATTTGAGAGAGGTACCGTTAAATTAACATTTCATACACATAACATTCCACTTGAATAGTTGCTGCAGAACAGACTAATAAAAGTAACAAATTAGACAAGATAGAATAATAAATGTATCGACATAACATTATGACGGCGATCGTCAAGATGTGGAAAACAAAACCAACCTTAACTACAGGATTTACGGCTTACTAACATAAAACTTACGACATTGACAGTCTTAGTCTAATTATATACCTAAAAATTTGTTTGTATAAACACTTCACTGAGGCACTACACAACACAGTTTATGAGCCAATCGAAACTATTAAGGATCGAATAAAGAACACAATGAACCCTTTCAATAATTTAAAAGTAGTCCAAAGTGCTACTTGTAAATATATGGACATCATAAGGTTAGTCAAGTATCTTTGAAACGTTTAAATTATCTCTAACTAGTTTTAAGTGGTCAGATGAATTGAAATGCAATACACTGACAGTTTTACATACGTTAATACAATAACTTACTGAAGTTTTGAATGAAAACAATTAAGTGTACAAAGATTGAGAGATGTTTGACAATGTTTTTGAAATTTGCAGAGCATATGAATGGCACGAAACTAAACAGAAGAGAAAATCAAGCACTTTCTGCAAAAAAAAAAAAAAAAAAAAAAAAGATGAAAGCTGTAGCATTGACTATAGAAACAAACAGGCATCCAACGCAACGAAATGACTAGACGAGCACCTATGCTGCTATGTGTGATTGGTTTCAAATAAGCGCTCAGACGGCTGTTTGGCGTACTTTTAGCTCAACTATTAGTCACTTCAGCGTGTGCTAAATAGATATAGAGAGGTATGAAGAGCGACCACTGGCGCTACCTGTGACAACCGAACACGAACCAATGTTACCGAACAAGAAAACCTGCTTCACGAAACCCATGTGAGCGGATAGTCTTCTTGTTTTGATAGTGAGTGGTTGTAGTATTCCGAAAAACGTTAGTATAAGCCGAAGAGCTATCTTACTTTATAGAGAATAGAGTGAAACAAGGCTTTAAAGATATTGGTTAGTTAAAAAAGTAGTATTGCTTAAATTAATTTTATTTTAAAAGTTATTATAGAATAAAATAACTTTTAACATTATTATAGAATAAAAGTTATTCTATAATAATGTTTATAAAATAATTGTATATACTATAGCTGATTATTATGAAAATAAGTAAGTATTTTTTACACGAATTTGGAATAATAACCCTTAAATTAAATTGAGTCGATTAGCTGTCTACCAGTTATTAATGATGTGATGTGTAAAAGGAGCTGAATAATGAAGTAATTAACAAAATCCATTTCAAGTTGCGCGGTGTTCATTTTAGTTACTGGAGGTGTTCTTAATTAAAGTCAAAATAATTAAATAACTTTTAATTGAATCCCTGGTAAATAGAGGAAGAATAATTAAAAACATTTCGTGTTATTTATATAGTGGGAGAAATTAAACTTATAAGTAATTATTACCGATAACTCTTCAAAAGTCGGAAATGTATAACACTTATAGAAAACATTCTTGCCAACCACGTATTAACATATTAATGTGATAGTAATACTAGTGTAAAGTTGATGCTCAGTGAAAACTAGTTAACATTCGGGTTTTTTTAAATGCATAAGTCATAATATACAATTAAACGATGAAAACAATGGTGTGATATGATTTTTTATAGGCCTCTTACTTTTTTAGTAAAAAACCGTCAAACTCGGGTACACATAATTTCTGCGCCGACAGTAGTACTGTCCTTACCAAAAACGTTTTTTTCAGCAATGACATTATAGTCTGTACATACCAATTTGGCATCTGTAGGCCTGCAGGCTGGGCTCGAGTATCCATATGTTCCGAAAATTGTTTACTGACGTGTCTGAAACTGGAACCATCACCTGGACCTTGTAATTTGTTATCTGACTAATAATTCTATATTTTATTTTTAATATATGTAAAGTTCAGGAAAAACATGAAAATTGTCATCAAACACCACGTCGTAAGATTGAAAAATACCACAGACGTCGTAGCTTGTTAATTAACAAAAAAATTGTCTTAATAGCTTAGTCTTAATAACTTTGTTTAACGAGTATTCTGTTCTTAACTATAGTTGTAGACACTGTATGTCAATTAACATCACTTACATGGTATTAATGTTTCTTTAAAATCTGTTTATTTGGATATTATTAACTTCTTATCTAGTACCAAATACAGCACCTCACTTGGTAGCTGTCGAAGATTCATTTACTTCCAACTCAAAAGTAACAGGATTTTTGCAAGTATTTTGCAATAAGCACTTAGGCGAGCTAATTGCCAATGTTTTGTCAAGAATATCTTTTCAATTGTCTCTTTGCTTTTTTGTTGTTTTACTATCTCTTTTCCTGTTACATGTGTGTATTTACCCAAAGAATACAAACTTCCACATATTCTGAACCCAACTTTTTTTTAAAGCCACAGTACTCGAGGCGTTCATTTCGGCTGGAAATTTGGCTTTTTATAAAGGATCTAGAACTAAACTAACCTAAAAAAAACTTAATTTATTTGTTCTCTTCTTCATGTCGCCAATGTCAGGATATGGCGGAATATGGATTTCAAAAGACGGAACTTCAACGTTAATTCACTTTTTCCGTTACTTCACTACCACTACCTTTTTTATCGCAATTACGGTCAGGCCAGGTTATGTTAGGTTAGGCTGCTAATAAAGTTGATCAAGCGCTCTCCATGTTAATTTCTGTGAAAGCGATAAGAAATATTAGGCCAGTTATATTGGATTCCTAGCGGATAAGGAATACCACAGTGGACGTAAAAATGATTGGGGAACAGTTTTAAGAGCAAAAGAATATTTATCAAGCGGTAGTGAACTAACGGAAAGAAAAAACGTATTGGTAGTGAATTAACGGAAAAGATCCCAAATAACTATTATGATGTCAGAGGGATCTTAGTTTATTACTAACTAAGGCCGACTATACCATGGGGAATGTTATTGATCAATTACCAAAGAAAAATTGGCTATCAGCTGTCTCTTTCGCAGTTGTTTGACTTAAATTGAGTTCGAACTGAGAATATTTTGCTCATGAAGCATCTTTTTAATCTACTTCGGCACCGACCAATTACTGCTGATAGTGTTGGAAAGGATTAAATACAATGCTGAAGACTTCTCCATAGTTCAGAGTGCCAGAGGCTGCTTGTTGTAGGACAGTTTGAGAATGCTCTAATTTACATGGATTTTCGATTTCAATTAAGTTAGGATTATAAGAATTCCAGCATAATAATAACAAATAAATAAAGGCATGGAAGAAATCTATCTGCAGATGCTGGGTTCACTTTTTCTAAGCTGCTTAAATCCCAGAATCATTTGAGGTTATCGTAACTGTGCATTGGAAAAATAAATGATACATCTAGTATCGTGAAAGCCATGTTTTAAAATAAGAGGCTCACAAACGCAGTCAAAAGTCTTCTAAAAGAAAAAAAAAAAAATAAAATCTGTAAACTTTCTTCATACATACACTGGTGCCTTTAAGATTTTGTAAAACGTTTATTTTAATTTGTATAATGTTTAAATTAATTAAGTAAATTAAATCGATTGCATATTTGAAATTATTTTAGAAAGTATGTATAAGAAATGATAACAAATAAATAGTCAATTTTAAGTAATAATTATATGAAGAAGAAAATAGAGACGTAACGACCTTTAGACAAGTCGTCGGATAGAGGAAGGAAGTTAGCACTACGATTACTACGTCTTTTTACTATTGTACGAGAAGATTTTATGTACTGAATAAGACGAGGACTCAGCACAACACCACATCTATGATATGTGGGTAGTTTCAGCATAGACTATGCAAAAGTATGGTCGAACATTCCGTGATTAAAATCCTCAAACCGTCACGTGAAGTGCTTAGTATAACAATAAAAAACATGAAAGTATGGTATGGAATTAATATATTGGAATTTAACAAAAAAAGTAACCCTACTACAAAGTAGATTTTAAATCATTAGAATCCCATGTACTAGTTTTTTGGCTGACTTTAATACATTTTAAATTTAATCGTGTTAAAGTATTTTGTCCCAGAGCCAAACAGTGAGTCCTTGGTCTACGAGTACTTACATGCCACTGGAACTGTCATATTGCTTCAGACAATCGAACTGATATAGACGTGATTGGATTGAGATCGGAATCTGTTCGACTTCATTTGGTCAAAATTGTACTGGCTTTGTCTCAGACAATTATCTTACTCTACCAATTCACAAAGAAACAGAATTGGTTGTAGAAAATCGGTTTGCTGAGTTTAGTTAGAATGAAGTATTTATAGTAGTCGTTCTTTTATTAAACATTTTTCATTGCATATTGCATTTTAAAATGATTCAAATGAGGAAAATAAAATAATATCAATTAGTACGCACCAGTTTCTTTTAATAAGGTGAGTTTCCGTCAACACTCTTTATCAAAGTAGAGCCTTGAAATCCCCCCAAAAGACTCATTATAAGTGTATAAATTCCAATTACATGATTTCATCGCAAATGCCTTTTGCATTTTTTATACTGTTTTACCCTTTTTAAGCACCATTGTCCTTCACTCAGTGATTATTATTGTCCAGAAAGTCCTTATTTCTAGTTCCTCCACGCCACTTTGAGTGGATCTTTAAAGGGAGAGCTCTGCACAAAATTTCTCAATTCTTGTGATATTTTTGTCCAGCATTTTTCTTGCCCCTCAGAAGTTATTGAAAATTTCACCTAAACGATGGTACTTGTTAATCATGGTGTAGGCGGAACGAGATAAATGGGAACTCTTCAAGTCGCTGTTTTAGGCCTTACTCCGTGAGATGATCTCTTCGATCTTTCGTTGGCTGTATTTATTTCATAAGCCTTACATTGTACAAAATGGACCAACTTTTCCAGGTATTCTGTCAATATCTCTCTGTTTTTCCCACAGGAGTGGCGATCTCACGTAAGACTAATTCCTGGACATTTAACATTCTTAGTTTTTCTGTACAGTGCTGATTTTTAATTATTTAATCCTGTTTATTATTCACAGCTCCACAATGCAACACAATTGGTTGACAGCATGAGTAATGGAATACTGTTTGGTATTTAACACTCCTTGGTTCACTGAAATATTAACGAAACGTTACTTTAGTTTACTTCACCCCTGATTTCGAGTACCACCATTAATGAAACGTGTTGTTTCTTATTGTCATTCTGAATATCGTAAGTACTCACTTTACATTGCTGAGCATTATAGTCACCTTAACAAGAAACCCGTATACTCATACTCATACTTACAGTGATTAATACTCACAAATTACACTGAGTATGAAGCTCGTTAATCCGGTAGTTACCACTGAGTAGCCTATATTGTATTACACTACTCTTCGGAAAAATCTAATAACGTTAAAGAAAAATAACATTAATGACGACATTATTATTCGTCCAACACAAATGAAACGTAAATATTATTGCCAAATTATGATCTATTTGGTTTACTTCGAGAACACTTGTCACCTTAGAATAATTAGAAAAAATAACGAAACCAAATTTTGTACCGGTTAATAAACGATTTGAACGATGTTGTAATTATGTTTCCCTACTAATTCTCTTTTGTGAGCATTCTAGCCTCGGTCAGACACAATCTAATCTTCTATATTCAATATGCTATCGTACGAAAATATACCTTTACCTGATAGAATTACTGATATGTACTGATCTTTCAATTGGTACAATAAGTTAGTAGGTTTTATATAAATTAATGGAAGAGAAAGATATTTACTAACAATCAGAAAGTTCATTCTAAATAGGAAGTATTTAACTTTTTTACAGTATAAACACTTTTTGGCTGCTTAAAAATTACACTGATAAACTTTCAAGGATATAAAACACCAGGCGTTCTACTAGTAATGTATCCATTTCGTAAATAAAACGGTTTTAAGACCTTCCACGCGTTCAGACTCATATGGTAGGACCTTCTGAATAGTTTATTGACAAATGGGCTCATGTGAGAAGTGACCTGATATTGTCAGTGCAGTATAAACAACCTTTGGCATTCTTATACTGTATGCACATTTAAAGCAACTAAAGTCAGAATCCTCATTTTTTATTTGTCCATTACTTGATCTTATTTATTATACAATCGTATTTGCTACGTATGTAAACACTCGCACTATACTTTATTCCTCTTTTATATTAATACATTAAATCTGGTTTGACCAGAAAAATCCATATATTGGTTTAGGGAAAATGATTTAAGAAATCGTTCACAAGAAATACGTAAAGTTTTAATTATAAGCTTCGGACTTCGGAGCGCATGATTCGAAAAATGAGCCGATGTCCAGTACTTTATAAACTAACTGAGCCGATGTACCCCTTGTGTAAAGTTCACGCACAGGCCTGCAGGCCATTAAACCTTAGAAGTGAAGTTAAAAAGATCCTATTGACTCCGAATCTCCCAATTTTTCAAGATATTCCACAACCGGCAGGACGACTGGAATCTAGAAAACCACCTCTTCGATTGTGTTCCCAGTCAAACGAATTTTCGCTAGAAACCGTGGTGTGAACTTGGGATATGTTTGACGGTCGAGATAAGTTTCTGGTACGGCTTTGATCGTCATCGGTGGAATTAACCTTGCTCGTAAGGAATGTTGTTTCGCCTTCGTACGGGTGTAGGAATCTATTGGAAATTTAAGTGGGGAATGGGTATTGATAAGTTATGTGAATGCGTAGTCGAAGCTCAAACTATGGATCACATAGTTTATGATTACCCAATGCACCATGACCGTCAGGGGGGATTAGCACTACTTCATTCAATCGAAGTAGCAGGTGTTGAATGGTTACAAAACATGGGAGCATGAATCTGTAACATGAGATCAAAATTTAAACACTAAGACTTTTTACTTAATATTTTATTTTATTTATATATTAACTATTGTTAATTTAACATTTATTAGTAGTTTGGTGGCCATATGATATATATTTAAGAATTACAAAAAGGGAATTTTTACATAAGGATGTGAAAGACAAATTTAACTAACACTCAATCAATTACTACAAGAAGAGATAACAAGTTTATTTAATGTACCAAGTTTTAATTGGGTTTCGGTGAGATTTGAAAACAAATACTTTGTTGTAGTAATTTGACAAAATCATTGTGATCCTTAATTGAAATGGCTATGTCATTGCACAAATTGGTGCAACAATATATAATAATTATTATTATTTGTTTTATTTCATAAACTACAATACAAAAAATTGTATCGCAATCACCGCAAGTAAATAAATATAAATAAAAAATGTCACTAATTTAATTATAATTTGTCCTTTAAAACATTTACTTTTATTCACTCGTCCAGATTCCCATTCATTCACTAATTATACCTCCCGTATCACTTTTAAAACTCAGTGGCTTCCCAATCAAACGCAAAGAAATTGTCTATGCTATAAAATGCTTGTTCGGCCAAACATTTTTTAAGGCGCTTCTTCTTAAACGCCTTGGGCGTTGTAGAATTTTGAATAAATTCTGGTAGTATGTTAACTGAACGAACGCCTACCTGTTAGGGCAAGTTTTCGTATTACTACCGGTCTATTATGTCCAGTTCGTTATGTCCCGGCTTCTCGTGTGATACGTAAGGACATCTCCGCATTTTGTAAGAGCTGTCTTATACATACAATATTTTACTACCTCTAAAATATAGCGACAAGGCAACATTAGCAGAATTAACTGTTTGAATTATACAATACAATTGATACAATTGAATTGAACAATAAGGCCTGCATGACGCTCTGTATTGTAATTTTACAACTATTCTAACTGTTCTTTTTGAATTCTGAATATTCTGGTGAAGTTTGTTAACACTTTACAATTTTAGCCATTTAACACATTTACAATTTGTTAACACGTAACAATTACAAAGCCACGTCATATTAAAGATGAGGATAAATCAAACACATCACAGTAAGTTGTTACACCTAAGTACGGTGTTAATTGAGCTGTCTCGCCAAAGTACGGTGTAAATGAAATATCGTATTGAGCTGTCTCAGCAAAGTACAGTGTTAATGAAATATCGTATTGAGCTGTCTCACCACAGTACAGTGTTAATGAAATATCGTATTGAGCTGTCTCAGCAAAGTACAGTGTTAATGAAATATCGTATTGAGCTGTCTCACCACAGTACAGTGTTAATGAAATATCGTATTGAGCTGTCTCAGCAAAGTACAGTGTTAATGAAATATCGTATTGAGCTGTCTCACCACAGTACAGTGTTAATGAAATATCGTATTGAGCTGTCTCACCACAGTACAGTGTTAATGAAATATCGTATTGAGCTGTCTCACCACAGTACAGTGTTAATGAAATATCGTATTGAGCTGTCTCAGCAAAGTACAGTGTTAATGAAATATCGTATTGAGCTGTCTCACCACAGTACAGTGTTAATGAAATATCGTATTGAGCTGTTTCACCAAAGTACAGTGTTAATGAAATATCGTATTGAGCTGTCTCACCACAGTACAGTGTTAATGAAATATCGTATTGGGCTGTTTCACCAAAGTACAGTGTTAATGAAATATCGTATTGAGCTGTTTCACCAAAGTACAGTGTTAATGAAATATCGTATTGAGCTGTTTCACCAAAGTACAGTGTTAATGAAATATCGTATTGAGCTGTTTCACCAAAGCACAGTGTTAATGAAATATCGTATTGAGCTGTCTCACCACAGTACAGTGTTAATGAAATATCGTATTGAGCTGTTTCACCAAAGTACAGTGTTAATGAAATATCGTATTGAGCTGTCTCACCACAGTACAGTGTTAATGAAATATCGTATTGAGCTGTCTCACCACAGTACAGTGTTAATGAAATATCGTATTGAGCTGTCTCAGCAAAGTACAGTGTTAATGAAATATCGTATTGAGCTGTCTCACCACAGTACAGTGTTAATGAAATATCGTATTGAGCTGTCTCACCACAGTACAGTGTTAATGAAATATCGTATTGAGCTGTTTCACCAAAGTACAGTGTTAATGAAATATCGTATTGATCATCAGTATGTTTTTAAAATAGAGGAACCATTTTGGTTTGTTGGAGTTTCTGCATTGAAAATAAAACAGGCGACTCGAACCATACATAAAACCGAATAGTAAATCGAATATTTAGAAGGTATGCAGGACTAACAGAGCAGTAGATCTGGTTTATTAACGCTACAATATCGAATAGGTTTTTGCATTTTAAAATACTTACTGTTGAGAAGTCATACATTTTTCTCAACGATGCTTGTTTATTGAAATGACTGTACTCGTTGGTTTTGAAGAGTGGACCGACTGAGATAAAAACGAAGATCGATGGCCTATCTGAGTCTGAATATCCAAAAACATTACAACTACATTATTAAGGCAGTTATGGTAATTTACATAACTTAAAAAAATAATTGTTATCAAAGATATTCCAAAATCCCAAAGTAAGACTACTTATGTTAATTATTTACTGGAGTAGTCGAAGTACACAGGGTCATCACTCATACGAATTAAGAATCAGATTGAGTTGTCTCGTTTGACACGTAGAAACATCGGTCAAACCCAAAACTGTTTCAAAAAATAAATAACTGGGATGACATAAAAATATCGATATGTATTAGATAAATACGATATATAACAGGTTGTGTTAATTATAACATAAAGTTATCGATTATTTATACATTAATATTGCTTTAAGTGTTTTGTGCATCATCACTTGCATATTACTTGGATCGATCCGAGTAAAAAAATTATAAAAAGTTCTACCGTCATTTTGTCATCACCTAAATATACTACTAAGGAAATTGTTTTCAGTTCGTAAAAAAGACTACATTGACTCTCGGATTCACTTAAATATTACCCTACACTAATTTAGAATCCATTTTCATCCATCTATTAAGAACTATACTGTTGAGAATAACTAAAATAATAAAGAATTTTAATTGATTTTAGGGGCTTTCAAATTCATTTTACGATAATTGCAAATTACAGAGGTATGATGTGAATTCCGGAATACCAAATTATCTTTCAACGAACCGGTGATGTAACTGTAGTGGAGCAGCTTGCTCCAAGCCCCGGGCAAAAGTAGATTTTGTACAAAAACATACATATTTTGAACATACAAAACATATGTTGGTGAAAATCACAGATTCCATTTTTACATACAGGTCTCGGTAGGTGCACTACACTGTATATTATTTATATCGTATGGTTTGTTGTCATTTACCATTTGTTAAGTTTTCTGTTCGCTCGACAGAGGCTTGTCTCCAAGCCCCCCCCCCCTATTGTCTTGACCTTTTCTGTTACCTTTGTTAGTTTGCAATACTTCAATTTCTCTAAGAGCTTTTGTCAAAAATAGTGGGGACATTGTCAATTAACTTATATTATGACCCATACTTTGTTATTTTTTTGTAATTACAAGAAATTCTTTAACCTTTTGCGGTCCATAGGCGAACTGAGTCCGACATGGCAGCCATGACAGTTCTGGTCCTTTGTCGGACTCAGTCCGACACTAGTTTTTTTCTTATATTAGTGCAATATATCGACTTTAACGATATTAGTTATTCAAAAAATCGATATTTTCGATGTTTTACAATCGAAATATTTTTTTTTCAGTCTGTTTTTAGACGGTTTACTTTATTGTTTACGCAAAATAATACCAGCTGTCACAGTGTTGTCGTCAGCCGGCCAGCTACACTACTCGTGCGCTAACCTCAGTTGTGCAGTACGTCGCAGTTTATTTCGATTGCGTATTTACCTTTATTCAAAATAGTTTTTGTTTGTGATTTAATTATTTTTATTACGTTATAATCTGTTTTGATTAGTTTCTAGTGAAGTTGAAATGGCTTCAACCAGTAAAACTGGTCCTGAACCATTATATGATGGTGAAATAGAAGACGCTTTGTTTGATAGTGACATTGATAGTGATGATGAAGACGCAGATCCCCTATTTTGTTATTCTGAACCCGAAAGTGACGAAGAAAATGGATTAGGTGAAGTAATTGTGGAATCAGAGGATGAAGACGAACCAGAAATACCGATTGGCGGTGGTGGTGATGCAACAAATAATAGCCGGAGACGGAGAGCTCAACCTAGGCCTAACCTACCGCCAATAGTTGACAATGACTGGGAGTCTTGTGATGAAAACACCCCTGATTTCAATTTGATTGCTTTTGATGATACCAATTTTGAATTTGTACCTCCAAGAAATCAAGGTAATGAACCACCAACAAAGCCCATCGATTTTTTCCAACTATTTTTAGTTTTAACTATTATTATAATAATAGTTTTAACTATTATTGTAGTTTTATATAGACATAAAACTATTTTATAATTTTTTGTTAACCAGTAGGCTATATTTTTTTTTACTTTTTACAATATACCAAATAAGTAAAAAAAATATAACATACTCAGAAGGCTTACAAAATATTATATTCTCTTTTAATGAAGGTGTTTGCAAATACAGGCCATTAAGCCTGTTAATAAATAGGACCTGGGGGACTGTATACTAACCATTTAAATGGACCTCAAAAGGTTAATTAAAAGACTGCCAGAAAGCATACTGATAAATAAAATGATAAACAATTGAACCTCACTCAACAGTTCAACTACACGGGTAAGCAAAATCGAAAAAGGTTCCAAGAGAGCTGATATAAAAGACACAAATCAGAGACTGGGGCATTTTTAGAAATAAAGTGGGAGAACGTGCCAGAGCAACTAAACAATATTGACCGAAATGGTCAGAAGAAGGAAAAAAGTTTCCTCGCAAGGCATCCGAGAGTATTGGGTCGACGAGAAAACGCCAAAAAACTCATATTATCGTCTTCTATTTAAGTGAAATTACGGTATTAATAATATCACTGGAATGATTTCTTTTATCAATCTGTTGAAGTTTTTTAAGAAAACAAGAAGATAACACTGTCTGGGGAAAGTCCCTCTACACATAATTATCCCCCTACTTTTATATTTTAATAAAACTCCATTCCTTTTCCTGACATAAAATTGCTGAGCTCAATAATAATTCAGAAACACATATTATTAACCAAAAATAACATTAAACTAAAATTGAAGATCTAGCAACAAAATTTGAAAGTATTACACACATTACTAAATACTTACATTCAATTATATATAATTAGTATCATTCCAACAATAGAAGTCTTGTTGGAATAATGGAATGCATTGTTGATAATTTCGGGAGATGTGGCGTTATTGTATCCTAATTACGTATCTTTGAAACTGGACCAGTCGCGGACACTGTATAGTAATTGTACAAGTTGTTACAGCTACTCAATCCAAACCACTCAACAAGTACAGCTAACGTAAAACGAAGCCGAGAACAGTTACCATCTATAAACAAATAGCCGCCATTTTTAATTGGAAGTTAATAAAAAAAAAAAAAAATAGAAGTAGATCAACGCGTTTATTTGTAATTGTTGATCAAACAAACACAAATATAATGCAGAATGATCGACTTAAAAAATTTAGCTTCATTCGGTAAATAAAATAAACTATACTATATTAAATCACAATGCTTTCAAACTCATAGTAAATAAATAATGAATAGCGTAACAAATGCCACACTAAACCATCAATACATATGTAAGTTTAAAATCACGATGAAATAAACTTTCACCTCAAATCTTATATCAATTACATCATTTAAATGTACCTAAGTCCCTGTTTCCACGTCCAACCAAAAGCCTATTAAAACTTATTCAATTAGATCAAACTTGTTCTCTCATCGTGCAATAATTGGCTAAGAGTTAATTTGAGTTGTCTTTCTCAACTATATGCAAACATTCTCTTTCTGTAATTCTGAAATTATGAACAGGGCTACCTCACCTCAAGACTCCAATATTCACGTTAAATTTTAGTGTCTCAAGAATTAAAAATTCACGAAGCTTGTAGTTGAAGACCCTACACAAAATAGCTTTGATAATATTTGTATTTGGAAATTGAATGGTTGATTAAAATAAATATCTCATATAGGTTAGTTAGGTGTAGGCCTAAATAGGCCACACACGGATAACTTACACGCCTATTTAGGTTTAATTGTTTATCCAGTTAAACGCTTCTTCGGTGGGCTCAGCACTGATGAAGTAGGCTAAAGCCAGACAACTCGAATCTGCCATTGGATAGCAATGGACTGGTCCTCCAGGTTGGGGGTTGGACGTAGGGCTAACCCTACTCTGGAAAAAACAGCTGTTCAGAAACACCAACAGCTAGCCTCGGATACGGATGGGACACTACGGAAACGACACCAGCTCAGTAACAAGGACTTGAAAATCGGAACTTGGAACATCAGAACACTGGCGGTGCCAGGGAAGATAGACATTCTTAGTGAAGAGCTAAAGGCTTACAATATAGACGTATCAGCTATACAGGAGTCAAGATGGCCCTTTTGTGGAAAGCTGAATACAGAAAGTTACCAATCATTATACAATGGCTGTGATGATGGTAGGCACTACACAGGCGTAGGTTTTGCCATTAGTAAAGTGATATTAGAAGCTGTGATAGACTTTAAGGCAATTAGTGAGAGATTATGTTACCTTCGACTTAGAGGTAGATTTAATAATATATCTATTGTAAATATATATGCCCCAACTATATGTAGGCATAAGGAAGATGGAGACAAAGATTTATTTTATGGCCAGTTAAAAGAAGTAGTAACAGACTTGCCAGGATATGACACAAAAATCATATTAGGAGACGCAAACGCAAAGGTAGGCCAGGAAGAAATGTGGAGGAACGTTGCAGGCAAAAAGAGCCTCCACCAAATCTCAAATGATGATGGAACTCGCCTCCTCAGCTTTGCAAACTCTCTTAACCTCTTCATAGCGAGCACCAGGTTCCCATAATCATATACACAAACAAACCTGGATTTCGCCTGATGGAAGAACTTCAAATCAAATAGATCACATTCTTATAGACAAGAGACACTTGAATTCAGTGACCGATGTAAGAAGCGTACGAGGGGCAGAATGTGGTTCAGACCATTACCTAGTATTACTAAGATTACTTCAAAGAATAAGAATAGAGAAACAGAAGGCAAATAAAGTAGAAAAGACAAATGTGTTTGAAGCCTACAAAATTAAGGAATTCCAAATAAAAACTAGCAACAGATTTGCAGTATTATCAGAAACAACAGATTTTGAAGAACAACAGGATCCAAAAGAAAACATAGAACAAATATGGAGTACTTTCAAGAGTTCAATTAAGGAAGCAGCAAAGGAGGTGTTTACATCACGGAGAAACCCCAAGAAACAATGGTTAAATGAAAATTGCAGGATCCTTGTTAACCAAAGAAAAAAGGCTAAATATTTAGCTTTAATGAAGTCAACCCCAGAAGTTAAAAATGAGTATAATAAAATCAATAAACAAGTAAACAGAACCTTGAGAAGAGAAAAAAAGACTATTTATTGAAAATTCACTTAGGAAAGCAGAGGAAGACAATTCACAAAACAATACCCAAGAATTATATAGAAAGGTAAGATTTTTTCAAAAGGGTTATAAACCCAAAGTTATAGGAATGAAAGACAAATCAGGAAAAACTCTTTGCGATAAGTCTGCAGTGCTTGACATATGGAAGAACTACTTCAGAGAGCTGCTAAATGCAGAAGAAACCAGAGATGACATAGGGGAAGAGGGAGATACAGAAGACGAAGATGGTCCAAACAATGTAGATAGACAAGAAATACAAGTAGCAGAACCAACAATTGAAGAAGTTAAAGCAATCCTAAGGACCTTCAAGAATGGCAAAGCACCTGGAGAAGATGGAATACCAGCGGAATTTTTAAAACATGGAAGCACAGAAGTGACAGAATATCTGTATAAACTGATAATCAGTATTTGGAAATGGGAAGCAATCTCTCAAGATTGGACTGAAGCAGTAGTTGTACCACTACACAAAAAAGGTGACAAACTGGATTGCACTAACTACAGAGGCATCTCCTTGTTGGATACATCGTACAAACTTTTGTCAAAAGTAATTCTTAATAGACTCAAACCTTACGCAGAGGAGATTATCGGGGATCACCAAGCCGGTTTTATGAAGGAAAGATCAACCATGGACCAAATATTCTCAATGAAAGAGCTGGCCTCAAAGTATTGGGAATATAACAAAGAGTTATAGATTATTTTTATCGACTTTAAAAAAGCCTAAGACAGTATTAAAAGAACGAAAATCTGGTCCCTGATGAAACAAGCCAAAATTCCAAAGAAATTAATTAATCTTACAAAAATGTGCATAAACAACTCCAAGGGAAAGGTAAAAGTAGAAAACGAGTATACAGAAACATTTGATATAAACACAGGGGTTAAACAGGGCTGCCTCCGTTATTATTTAATAAAGTAATAGAAGAAGCTCTAAGGAAAACAAAAAAACCTACACGAAGGTGCAAAAATAAACGGGAATATAAATTTATTGGCCTTTGCGGACGATGTAGCAATAATTGCTGAGAAAAAGGAAGATTTTAAAAAATTAACAGAACATTTTTTGTCACATGCTAAAACAGTAGGATTATTAGTCGATGAAAGCAAAACACAATACATGAAAATAAGAAGAAGAGAAGACGTTAGCCCAGCACCCATCAAGGTCCTTAACTACAATTTTGAACAGACAAAAGAATTTAAATATCTTGGAGTAACAATAACAAACACCAACCAGGAAGAAATAGAAATTCAACACAGAATTGCTGCGGTAGATAGAAGCTACTGGAGTTTAACAAAGCTCTTAAAAAGCAAGATACTACCAAAAGGTACAAAAGTAAGGATTCAACCAGTAGTGCTTTATGGATCAGAAGTTTGGGCCTTAACAAAGAAGTCTAGGAAAAAACTAGTGACTTTCGAAAACAAAATCCTACGTAGAATATTCGGGCCAATAAAAGAAGGGGAAGAGTGGAGGATTAGAAAAAACAGGGAACTGAGAGAGCTATATAAGGAGCCGGATATTGTGGCTCTAGCCAGAAGTAGGAGATTGAGATGGCTGGGCCACATCATTCGAAGAAGTGAATAGAAGGTAGTGTAGAAAATCTGGTCAGGAACACCAACGGGAACAATGCCTCTGGGAAGACCAAGAATGCGCTGGAATGATAAAGTCAGGGATGACCTGGTGAAGATAGGAGCGGACATGGAGATGGCTCACGATAGACAGTAGTGGAGGCGGCTGGTTGGCGAGGCTAAAACCCTTCTTGGGTTTGAGTGGCCACAGGAGTAAGTGAGTAAGAGTAAGTGTTTATCCAGTTTACACAGTTTTATTTGTTACTAGCAGATTACCCGTCCTTCGTAAGGGGTTTACGTTGATTTATATTGTGCTTATTGCATTCAGTAATACAAAACAAGGACGAAATAAGGTAACTTTAGGCTGTTTAAACGGTTTTTAATATGATCATGTATCCGTTAAAGAAAGTTTCATATAACAGGGTAGTTAACTCATTCGATACCGAAACTTACAAATACAGGTTTGTGACTTACGTTTAAGAGCGGTTTGAATTGTTGGGGGTCACGATCTTTCTTTCAAGAAAATTGATTAAAAAGTTTTATTCCAGATGAGTTTTGAAAAAATAAGTTTGGTGTTAGTAACAGAAATAAATGTAGACGGTGATGCCTAGGATTGTAATGATAAGTGTTTTTTGAATGATTATTAAAATGGATTCATATTATAATAAGGGTTATAGATCTAAATGGATGAAAAAGTTAACATTGAACTGAACGGAAAACAGGACCACAAAACGTTTCATATTAAATATTATACGGATAGCTCCTTTTTGAATTTAAGTAATTGGCAAATTATTGTCTTGAATCCCTCATAGAACGTATTGAAAATTGTACTATGACGTCTATGTTTATTAGTAAGCTTTTACAAAACAGTACATAAGAGACAAAAGTGTATTTTTCTTTAAAGTAGGTCGAGTATATTTGGAATTACAACTATCAGTTTATATAGTAGAAGTTTATACAATTATCTGCTTAATTAGAAGTTCGAGGGATATAAGATTGACGGATAAACTTTATTATTGACCTTGTAAAAATAAAAATATCTATAATTAAATCATAATTACTCTTAGTGTGTATTGTAACAGAGATTGTTATTTCTGTGCCGATAATCAAGTAACCCATTTTATGAAAATCGTTTAATAAGTAACAATCTTTTGAATAATTGTTTTATTGCATAGTGCTCCTGCAATACATAATATAAAATTAAGATAATTTTAAATTTATAAGGGAATTACGAATTTGAATGCTTCAAAATTACTTAAATGTCAATTAAATAAAAAACACCACAACGGGTATGATTTATAAGGAAAAAGTGCATCTTCATTGGTCATATAGACTATTGACTTTAGTGGATGAGATTGCTTCAGTTCCAGACAGAAATCAATTTGATATAAACGAGATTGGATTGAGATCAGAATCGGTCCGACTTCATTTGGTCAAAAGCTTGTAATGGCCTTGTCTCGCACAATTATGTTACCCTATCAATTGTAAACTGATAGAGAATTGGTTTTGTGAAATCGTCTTCTGAAACTGCTCAATATTACCATCTACCAACATCAATAAAGAACAACGTTCGTCTGATTCTGTTATTTTGTATTGTAAAAATATGTCATCACGCTAAAAGAAGTTATTATCATATAATATTTTTAAATTATTCTAAATTTTCAAAATAATATCTTAATAACATTAGTGTAAATAGATAACATTCAGCCTTTATTTTAAATAGGAATTGGCTAAATTTATGGATATTAAAACTATTTAATCGTGGACGATCCTTTGAATTCTTTGTGACTTCACTACAAACTTAAAACGTACATATTACAGTATTAAATGAAAATTTGGAAATCCACCATCTTAATTCAGTAAGTGGTTACAATAAATTCTCAAAATATGCTCCATCTACGATCTGACAGTGTGTAGAAAGCACATCAGGAATTAGTTTCCTTTCTTGTACAATTCGTTGTCTTAGCTCGCCTAAATCATGAGGTTTTGTTTTGCATACATTATTTCTCAAATTTCCCCAAAAGAAAAAGTAAAGTGGTGACACATCGGGTGATCTTGGGGGGTCATTCTATAGCTCCCTTTCACCCTATCCATATTTGCGGGAATATTTCATTTAAATACTGTTGTAACTGTATGCCGTAATGAGGAGGTGCTCCATCCTGCAGAAACCAGAGTGTAAGGAAATATTGGATGGATACAATTTCTATAGAAGGGATTATGTCATTCTGGAGCATATAAAGATAACTTTCAGAGTTCAAATTTCCATTAGTAAAAAAGGCCCTATTACTTGCCGTCCAAACATGCCAGTCCACACGTTAACTTTTTCAGGGTGTTGAGTGTGGGATTCCACCATCGAATGAGGATTTTCACGAGCCAGACTTATGAAAAGACCAGGATATCCGCAGTTGTGTCTGTTTACATGCCCATTTCGAGTAAAACAGGCATCGTCTGAGAAAACTACAGAGTTTAAAAATGTGGGATCTTCATCACACTTCCTCATCATAAGTTAACAAAACTCCACCCTTCTATCCCAATCAGCTGTACTTCTTGTAACAGCTGGATTGTGTAATTTTTGATTCTTGAGACTATAGTGGACAAATGGTACTAACCAACCTAGAGTAAATTAAAACTAATTATAGAAATAAAATTGTTTGTTAAGTGAAACCAATTATTATTTTATAAATGACGTCTGTACGAATTTCGAGTTGAAATTTGCACAATTATCTTTGGTCAAAAAAGTAGATTTATTATACATAAAATCTTAATTGTTAAAGTTTACAATAGATAAGGGAGTTATTCCCGTTTGTGCTCCAGACATGCAGTGCTGTTACTCTCCCATGCCAACAGCAAGGCATGCACTTTGATACTCGTGGCGACAGTGGCGGCGAAACATTGAACTAAACTCCATCCTGCGCAGAACTGAGCCGGTCGGACGAACACCCTTAAAGTTTCAATGGCAATCTAATGGATTTATTTAATTCATCGTCAGTTGTGAAATAAAATAAATTAAATTAAAAATAATACATGTCGAATGTCCCGAGCGCAGCGAGTTGGAACGCGAAGCGTGCTGGAGTATCCCTTAGTATCATTAAATATTTGATTGAAGTATGCTTATTGGTTCATTGTATTATTATGTATTATATTCATTCAGAACATTGATATTCATAAATACTTGTTAGAAAGTATACGATACCTTACACTGTACAAACACGAACACATCTTAATGGAGTTTAAAAGGTTTCTCAATGGGACACTGACACATCCATTTGGGATATTGGGGTTAAAAGCCCTTCTAATGTCGGAGTCTCCGTAAATACGTCCTTGAGAGTGTCTTACAAGCCTTGGTGACATATATTTATACACCATTTTTGTCACTCTAAATAGCATGATCCATCATTACATCAGTTATTTCACAGAGGTTAGAGTATATAGGGTGGGAAAGCTTTACATACATCTGATTCAGATTTTCAGCTAATAGTGTTTTATACATTTTCGAAGTTATTAAATTTTATACTTGTTAATGGTTCTTATAAAATAAAAATACGTTTATTACTTTCATTTAATCACCTGTAAGATTAAGACATTTCTAAAGTATAATATGTAGTTTGTCTATTTAAATTCTATAAATATGTAAAAAGGCAAGTGATAAAATAAATGAAAATATTAATTCCCAACCGGCCTAGGTTCAAAACTGAACATTTTCAAGAATTCCTATCACTCGTACGTGTATTACCAGGTGGGTGGGTCCTTATTTGAACCACCGGAGAGCCGATCATGGGACTATTTTAATTACGGTCAGTTTAGTCGAAAAAGTACTCATAAACAATTAATTACAGCTGCTTATTATTGGTATATTCATGCGTATTTATTATGGGATGCATTTCTCTTGCCTTCCCCATTCTATGCCGTTGAATAACTAGTAGTTCATCCGCCTTAACAGTCTGTCGGAGGCTGTCGGCCATGTTGGTTTTAATCCCATAAGAACAATGTTATTTTAGAAGCGGACATACGATCACGCGTATCCAAATCAAACAGTTATTTTTAAAATTATTTTTCCCGAATAGATTGCATTTGATCAAGAATAAAATTACGCGTTGGCATTGCTTCGCGTATTCCTAATTAGGTTTATAGCAAACATTATATATCATATTTAGTTTGAAGGTTTTATTTTTCCATTATTTTTAAAACTAAACGTATGTATTCAAAATATCAAAAGCAAACACAATGTTCTATATGATAACGTTTACACATATACAACTTTTGGTCAATAAATAACGAAAAATATAGATTCGCAAATAACATTGTTCTTATAGGATTAAAACCAACATGGCCGACATCCTCTGCAGACTCTCCTTAGGTAAAAGGGTACCCAAATCCTCTGCCCGCTCCTCCACCCTCCAAGGAGGTCGTTGGCATGGTTGTGTCCAGTTACCGAATGACCAGAAGTGATGACCAGAAGAATATTTGTCCTGTTAGCAAACAAATTTCAAAAAGTGCTGGAATGGTTGTGAACAATGGACCATCTTTATGAGTTATTCCTGTTTGCGTACACACATTAACTACTCTTGCGAAGTGACCGCCGTTGTTAGAAATAAAAGTGAGGGTGGGTGACTAATATGTTACCTGCAACAGATTTTGTGGCATTTCTATATCAATATTCATTTACAGTTTTGTCATTGTTGTCGTCAAGTTTGGTAGTGTTTTGTGGCTTAGCTAAATTGGGATTTAGTGACAGGTTATTGTGGTGACATAGTGTCGAGTTGGAGTTCATTGAAACAATGAAAGGGAATAAGTGTCTACTCCACAATTAGAGAAAACAGACTATAGTATACCAACACCTACTTTGAGGCGGAAAACGCAGTCGACCGAGCTAATAGCCCACCTTTCGAAGCCATTGTCACCCGTAAGCTGGGTCGGGAGGCCGGCGGGCAGCCAATTAGTCACACGTATTGCTCCGAGTACCGATACGATTTTTTCCAGATTCAATTTTATGGAAATATAAGTCATGTTACGTTATTCATCGCGGCCTGCTGTTAATCGTGATATAAAATTTGACGCAAATCGGTGAAAATTGAGTGGTTAAAATGCACTTACTTAATGTGTTTGAAACAGTAATAAGGATCTAATTTAATAGTACTACATAAATAAAACTAGAATCATGTATTTACAAAAGAAAAAAACATTACACAGTCATAAACAAACGAACCAAGAAAATTTACAGTTAAAAAATATCACTTAATGGAATTAATAACTGATCAGTATTGTAATAATGTTAAATTAAACCTATTTAAACTGTATTTACAAAATAAAAAAAACATTGCACAGCCATTAACAAACTAGCTAAGATCAAAATACACAACAGAGTTGATGTATTTATCTTGGTCTTAAGAACGAAATACAAGGAAAACGTAATTTGTCATTTTAAAATTCACAAACATTAAAAATATCTAACAATTTTAGAACAAAGGAAGACAATAATTAGACTCTATAGAAGTATTTTACATCTATTTACATTACCATAAAGGTCCAATAAACATAATTAATAACAAAATAACAAAAATAAAATGAATGGATAACATTTTTAAACATTTAAAAATTTAGTTATTATTCAACTGTTAAAGTAATTAACTTTAATCGTTAACACCAATTTTTTTTATTTTTAACATTGAATTTTGTAACTAGTTTATATCTATATTAGGGCTATACAAATAAAGCTCTGACGTAAATAAGGGTACGTTTAGGATAGTTTAGGATTGCCCGAGCGTGTAAACAAAATTTAAATCGCCTAAAATGACTCAATATTTTACTTCTAATATGGCAGTTAAATGGTTTACTTTATTCGGCTGCTTATTATTATCTGTCAGTGTACATAATTTGCTTTGCTTTGTTTAAATGTTTAAAAATGTTATCCATTCATTTTATTTTTGTTATTTTGTTATTAATTATGTTTATTGGACCTTTTTGGTAATGTAAATAGATGTAAAATACTTCTATAGAGTCTAATTATTGTCTTCCTTTGTTCTAAAATTGTTAGATATTTTTAATGTTTGTGAATTTTAAAATGACACATTACGTTTTCCTTGTATTTCGTTCTTAAGACCAAGATAAATACATCAACTCTGTTGTGTATTTTGATCTTAGCTAATTTGTTAATGGCTGTGCAATGTTTTTTTTATTTTGTAAATACAGTTTAAATAGGTTTAATTTAACATTATTACAATACTGATCAGTTATTAATTCCATTAAGTGATATTTTTTAACTGTAAATTTTCTTGGTTCGTTTGTTTATGACTGTGTAATGTTTTTTTCTTTTGTAAATACATGATTCTAGTTTTATTTATGTAGTACTATTAAATTAGATCCTTATTACTGTTTCAAACACATTAAGTAAGTGCATTTTAACCACTCAATTTTCACCGATTTGCGTCAAATTTTATATCACGATTAACAGCAGGCCGCGATGAATAACGTAACATGACTTATATTTCCATAAAATTGAATCTGGAAAAAAATCGTATCGGTACTCGGAGCAATACGTGTGACTAATTGGCTGCCCGCCGGCCTCCCGACCCAGCTTACGGGTGACAATGGCTTCGAAAGGTGGGCTATTAGCGCGGTCGACTGCATTTTCCGCCTCAAAGTAGGTGTTGGTATACTATAGGAGATGTGACGTAGTTGTGCCTTAAGGAGCGTGCAATAAAGTGCAAAGGAACTGTTTACAAAAGGTGACGTCACGACTTGGGGATCTCGGAAAAGAAACTAACGTAGCAGTAATTGTTTTTACCCTTCTGCCCAATAAGAAAAAAGAAACATTCTGACGTTTGTTCTGAATGATTCAAGAGAAAGTTCCACCTGGAGTCCTGATTCTGTTAACATTGATTTCGATGGTTGTGCTATCGCAGTTTTAAAGGAAGCGTTTACCTACGTGTGTGAAAATTCAGGGATGTTATTTCCACTTTGCGTGGAAAGTTTGTGGCGCAAACTACAGGAATTTGGTCTTGCATCACTGTGCGCTAAAAGTGACGAAATAAGAGAACATGTTCACATGTGTGCCGCTTTGGCATGTCTGAAACCCGGGTATCTTGAGGGAGGATGGGATATTTATTCAGGGACAGACGCCATCAAATGGAAAATGAGTTTTTGAGTACTTCGTGGCCAGTGGATGGTGAACGAGACGGTCGCAAAAGAGGTTAGTAATTTTAATCATGTTTAAATTAAGGTTTAAAATAACTGATAAATTCTCCTCTTTACTTCAATGAAAAACATAGGCAGTAGCGTATTTTTTGGCAATTTTAACATATTGGACTAATAGTTGCATTAACACATGGGCCAGGTTGTACTTATTATGATAAATCAAGCAATTGAAAATGCATTAATTCAATGTTTTAGATAATATTTATCTAGCCTATTTTATTGTTCTAGTTAAATCTAAATAGTCTACAAAACAGAGCAAGTACCTTAAAACTAGTGCATTTATCATACAATATTTTAATAATTTATTTTTTTTAATTTGAAATATACAAATTATTAATAATGAAATTAATAATACAAATTACAACTAAATAACGTGCACAAGGAGAGTGTATACGGGGTATATCTTAAATCAGTCATCCCTTAATTTGTTTTCAAAATTAATAAAATATTTGTCTTTTGAATAAGCAATTAAACAAATATCAACCTACACTACAATAAGAAAGTGTCGATGTTATTATTGGAGTTCAAGATTCAGGAGTCAACTTCAAAAATTTTCATATGAACTTGGTCAAATGATATGTCATTTAACACCGCTATTTGAATCTGAAAACCGTAGTACGACCATAGTTTAAAAGGGACGTGTCGTTCTTTAGTCTTTAATTACTTCGTTACGTTATTAAATTGGTCATTGCCTAAGCATTTTCCTAATTATAACTGATTTTTCATGGCTAAAACAAAACTAGATTTGTGTTTTTATTGTTCTGTAGGGTGCTTTTTTTGTTTAGTCATGACAAAGTTTTAATTATGACAGCACATAGGCAACGATTAATTAATAAAATAAAAAAGTAATTAAGAAAAAAATGACAATTTTCAAATTGTGATTGCACTATCGTTTTCAATTTTAAATGAGGGTGTTAAATGACATATCACATGACCACGTTCCGATGTAACATTTTGAAGTTGACTCCTAGATCTTGGACTCTAAGTGATCCCTAATAACTTTTAAACATTCTAAATGTAGTGTGGGTTAACATAAATTTAATTGTGGAAATAAGTTAGGGGGTAACTGGCTTAAAACTCACCCTTTATGTCAACCACCATAGTATTGTCATCTTCTTGTAGGCCACTTGTATTGCATTAAACATGTGTAGGGTGACGTTCCACAGTTAATAAGCTATTAAGAAATAATTTATAAAATGCTTTATAATCTGGACAGGCCATCGATTTGTTAACTATGACAGGAGAGTCAAAGGCTTACACAAGCCAATTAATTAGTTAATTAATCTGTACTCTACAGGCGGATCATATCCACAATCCAACTACAATTAATTACCTAATGCCGCGTAATGCCAGCCAATTACAGACGAGGATTGTCCCAGCTGTAGTCAAAGAAGGTATGAGGGACGTACTACGGTTACTCAATCAAAAAACTACGAGACTATGGTTGTGGTTGTGAAGTAAGTAACCACAGAGCAAAGAATACGTTCTATCCTTCAGTAGTACTTGAAGCCGATATCCACCATCTTGGTACAGCTGACGTAACCTACTATTAAAATAAAACATTTGATAAAATAGAAGCTATTCATTTTAAACACTACAGTAAACTATGAATTAAAACTATAATTAGGCTAGTGTAAATACTATAAAGAAATAATTATCATCAAATTAATTTATTTCCTAATATTTACTTGTAAAAGTTATTCAATCCTGGTTATTTTTATTGCTGTCATTTTGCAACCAACTGCGGCACAATTACAAGTTTTTAAAATTCATCTACATTTGCACATTCACAACAACAAATACAAACTACAGGTATTTGCGTATTTACGAAACATCAAAGATAAGACAACAATGTAGAACTTTGGATACGTAAGATCGCAAGAGCGAAAATGTTGAGGCGGCTGACGCTCGGAGACAGAGGAGGGGGAGTCGCCATCTTGGTAAGAGAAACCGGCTTCACTTTGATTGTCGTGTGTCTACTCTATTTTATCCCTCGCTCTGTATAAATCACCACTATAAGTCACCACTCAATGCTGTCACTTACATCCATTGTTTGTAGAACATGTTTAAGTAAAAAAGTTATTGCAATTATACATTTGTTTCATTTCATTTATTTTACTTTTATGTGACCTCTATTTAGTATTTTTACTTTCAGATGAATAAATTTTAATGTTATTCTTGTTGTGACAGTTCCAATAAGAGTAGGTAAACATACACAAACTCTTACTTATGAACTTATGTAGGTTTTATTAAGTCAAGTAAACGTTGTATCGAAGTTTGTTATAACTGAGATCATACTAATTTAAATATGTGATTTGCAATACAAACAAATTCAAAGAAGTTCTTAATAAAACTTTTCTTCTTAAGAAATTCCAATGTGTATATATGTGTATTGATGGGCTAAAGACGTTAATTTTTGTCTTATCATGAAAATGAGCTTCGAAATGAATCCGTAATTATAGCACATTGAATAAATAAAACTACGACATAATACAAACTAAACAATGAAAAGCTAATATTCTCACTTACCGTTCCTCAAAAGTTGCCAAATTAAGATATATTGTCCTTGCTGTATTTCAGACAGATGCAGTTTATATATACTACAGTTTATATATATTAAAGATTGTGCAAACTGTTATGTTTAATATTTTGAAAACACAATCTACAACTAAAATGTATTGAACTTATTTATCTCAACATTTATCTTTTGAATTGTAGTTCACTTACAGTAAATTTGGATCAGTACCTTTTATTCAGTACAAGTAAACGTCACACAACACAAATTTATTACAATATAAGCACAAAATGCACAAATATATTACAATACAAGTACAAAATGCTAATATCACAGCAACCGCCATTTTGACGATTCCAGCCAATGGGGTCACGTGATCATATGCCCATAAATTAAATTGTAGAACACCATTTTCCATTCTTTTGTGAATCCCTCTGGTCTGAGGAAGTTGAGCGTGGTTCACCGAAATCAATCACCATAATATTTGTGCATTTTGTACTGTATACGTACCAACACGTATTATGCTAATTAAAAAACTATTTATACCTTTTATTGCCTCGAAATATAGTTCCTCATTAAAACGCACTTTAATGCTTAGCATTTAAGAATCCATGATAAAATTGTAAGAACATCAACTTATTAAGTATGTAAACTAAAACTACAACACAAAGTCAGATTTTTTTTGTCTATCGTTGAGTTTACTATTGAACTGAGGAAGTTTTACTTACTTACTTTCTTAAACACTTATTTATTATATAAAAATTACTTTTAATTTTCGACTCGTGTTAAAATAACAAAGGTTTGTTTCAAACAATTGCCAGAAAAACTCAGTGGGCTGATTTCAATGGTATGTGTCTTAAATTAGAACTCTTGAACTGCAGATAGCATCAATAACGTACTTAAATTTTATTTAATAGTTATACTTTTCAATCTCATACAAACCATCAACTTCCATCTACGGTCTAAGTGGTCTGGACTCGTAACTTTGAATTAAAATTGTTAAATTGAAAATCTAAAAATGTTAACTATTTTCAACTTTTTACGCCTCTTAAAAAAGTTTTTATCACTACAGATACCTTATGGTGTGGAAGCACAATTGAACCTGAATTCATCATGTAAATATGTACTATGTTTCATACTAACTTAATGCACAGTTTTAACACTATCCTCACATTATATGACTAGTTTTATGATATATATTTTCAAATTAAACGTAATTAGTTTTAAGGCAAGTATTAAAATATCATTATCATTTATGATTTTACATTTAGGCTTTAAGTGGTCTTGGTCCACTATATTTGTAAATAATATTTATTTATTTATTTATTTATCCACGGTATAAACCATTTTACAAAAGTGTCAAAAAGCTCAAGACAAAATAAAGATGAAATCATCATAACAATACATTAAAGGCTGTATAATGCTAATAAATATAAATTAGGATAATTTATCACATATAAGTTACATGCCAATAAATAGATTTCAATACATTAACTTACATACAAGAATATTGCACTATCTATAATACAACCAAGACCATAATATACATACAGATATACATATATATATATATATTTGAGAAAAAAGAAAAAAACTAGTACAAGAAGTATCAAGCAGGAATATGACAAGCAGTGAACACAACTTAACCAGAATAATATTAGAGTATAAGTGACGCAAAAGAAAACGATATTATGTAAAGCTAAACATGACAAAAGGTACAGAATTTGACTTAACTAATTAACAAATTTCCCTTACTATACGCTTAATCCTAGCCTCACTAGTAGCAAAAAAATCTACATGCGGTGATAAGACATTGCCAAGCAGCTGGATGCGAGGGATGGTGGAAAACTGTGCATAGCTTGTTGAGAACTGTCTCCGCACGAACAAGTCCTTTGATCTTGTAGCAGATGGTAGGCGAAATGAAATCCTTTCCAGCAAGTCGGGACAGTCAACCAAACCATTTACAAGTTTGAAGAGGAAGACCACATCCTGGACATTTCTCCTCGTCTGAAGACTGTGCAGATCCAGCATCTCCGCAACACTTCCAAGAGGTACCTCCAGATAACGATATCCAAGTCGGAAGCCCACCAGTCTGACAAACTTATTTTGAATCCTCTGAAGGCGGTCACGAAGCGTCAATTGATGTGGAGTCCACACAACAGCACAATACTCCAACAGTGGTCTCACATTACAGCAGTAGAGAGTTTTCAAAGTCTGCAGCTTAGAAAGATCCTTGGAGGTACGTGCAAGAAGTCCCAATGCTCTACCAGCCTGCAGGCAGATATTTTCGACATGCGCTTCAGCACTCAGGGAAGCCATGAAGGTTACACCAAGATCCTTGACATTTGCAGGCCTGGCGAAAACATAGTTGTCCAAGTTATATTCATAGCATAGTGGGTTATTATTCCTGCAGAAGGTGAAGGCAAGAGACTTTTTCAAATTAAGGTTCATGCGGTTTTCAACACACCAACTTTGTATGGCACAAAGATCTTCATGGAGAACTAAACAGTCCTGCAGTGAACGTATGGCATTGTAGACTTTGAGATCGTCTGCAAAAAGGAGACAGTTGGATGAGATGAATTGCACAATGTCGTTGACAAAAACATTGAACAACAGAGGCCCAAGGATAGACCCTTGTGGTACCCCTGATGTTCCAATGAAAACTCGTGAAGTAGCAGAGGCAAATTTTACTGCCAGCTGTCGGTCTCTCAGATAACTAGAGAGCCAACAATGTAGAGTTCCAGTGACACCATAGGCATACAGCTTGTCCAAGAGCCGCAGGTGACATACCCTGTCAAAGGCTTTTGAAAAGTCTAAGTATAAAGCATCAACCTGCTCACCCTTCTCAAATGCCTCTATAATATGACTTTGAAACATGATCAGGTTTGTAGAGGTAGACCTTCCAGACATAAATCCATGTTGGTGGGGAGTTATCTGCCTCAAAAGAAGAGGGCCCACTTTCTTCAGGACCAACCTCTCAAATACCTTAGCCATGCTGGGTTGTATGGCAATGGGCCTGAAGTTAGTTACATCATTGTAAGCTCCAGACTTATGTACAGGAACAATAAAACTTCTCTTCAGCACATCCGGATATACCCCCGCCTCAAGAGACTTGTTGAAGAGTGCAGTCAGGTGACCAGCCAATACAGGGCAGCAAAACTTTAAGACTGCAGGAGGAATCAGGTCAGGACCGCTGCCTTTAGTTTCATCCACACTAGAGAGGGCACTAACCACATCTTGGATGGTTACTGAGCAAGAAGACAAAGACTCGAAATCGTTGAAATTATACTCTCTTTGCCTGTAATTAGCATCTCTTGGAATGAATACTGATGAGAAATAAGTGGCAAAATATTCACACATTTCCGATGGATCAGCTGTGACTTTCCCATCATATTTCATTGTAGACGGATGGGGCCCAGTTCTTTTGGTATTGTTAATGTAACTCCAAAAGATTTTTGGGTTGCTGGGAAGCACATTCTGCACATGCTCTTGATACGATCTCAGGCACTCTCTCGACCGAACCTTACAGATTCTCCGGATACGGTCAAACTTATTATAATCGTGCACACGCAAGGTTTCTTTATATTTCTTATGCAGAATCTTTTTCTGAATAACTAGGCCCTTCATTTCACGATTAAACCAGCAGGGGAATTTGTAAAAGCCAATACGTTTTAGAGGAGTGTTAGCCAAGACAACAGCTTTCACCCTCTCGGTCAATAAAGAGAAAGCTTCATTGACATCGCCTTTATGTGCTTCCAGATATGGAAAAGACTGAATGGCAGAGAAAATGCGCTCTAGATTGCATCTCCTAAAATCAGGGATGTAAATAGGTTTAGAAATATCAAGAACGGGGACTGAGAATATTACATTCAAAGCTGGATGATGGGGATCTACATTCAATAAGGGATCCAAATCCCGATGTACACATGTATCAGGAAGTGAAGAAAATACGAGGTCCAGAAGAGTGTCATTTACATTATGTACATGATTTATTTGTTCACAGTTGAGAAACATTGATAATTCACGAAGACAACGTGATGAAGACGATAAGAGAGAATGGTCAGTGTCACCCCACCCGACACCAGGAAGATTAAAATCTCCAATCAAGAGTGTATGCGCATTCAAGTCAGTCAAAGCAGATGCTACTTCAACAGTTTCGCAATAAGCTTGATAAATAGTAAGTGGTTGAGAAGGAGGGATGTATACACCACTAATCAAGACTTTAAAGCCGTGTCCAAGTGATATCAGAGCGAATAAACTTTCAATTGAGTTTGAGGGTACAATGACTTCAGTAGCATGCAATTTCTTGTCAACAGCCATAATTACACCTCCTCCACTCTCTTTATGACTTGTTTCCACAGAACGATCCTTCCGAAAGATAGTGTGATTCAGAAGACCAAGCTCAGCATCAGTAATTTCAGGAATCAAATTTGTTTCTGTAAGCACTACTATATCATGCACAGTTTGTGAGAGGGAAAGTTTCAGATCATAAGTTTGGATCTCAGTCCATTGACGTTTTGATAGTAGATGCTGATACTAGATCTTCTGTCAGTAATTAGTTTTTTTTAGTGGATTTTACAATTTTTGGCATACTATTTACATATTTAATTGTCAAGTCAGATTCTCCAGCTTTGATTCGATCATCCAGAGTCTTTCTCAGATCATTTAAATACTGCCTTTCCTTCAAGGTCCTATCACGAGCAATCGAAATCTCTGACAAACTACTGTCAGCCTCAACAAGGTCTTCAGAAGAGAAGCGCCTGAGAAGTTCCAGAGCAGATCCCTCATCAGGGAAGACAAGCTTGATTGGACGGTTATTTTTCCCAGTTTTGCCCAATCTGAAAAGGGAAGTTCCCTCAGGGAGATTCAGTTCTAAAATATTATAAATTTTGGATATCACACTTTTGTCATAATTTTTCCTATCTTCAGGTTGCTTGCTGATGGATTCAGAAATTCCATAAATAATGACATTTCGGAGTCTACGAGTCCGATCGCTCACCTCAGCAAAAATATTTTCATCATTATTTGTAACAGACTGAAGCTCCCTGAGTTCTTTTATTTCAGATTCGATTTTAGCTATATCCTCTTCAGCAGCAGTAAGGCGGGGTTCTAAGTCAGTAAGTTTAGCAGTTAAAGAGTCTACTTTATAAATATACCGTCATAAATATAACTTAATATACCGTCATAAATCTCGCAGAAACAATGTAAGAAAAAGTATGATATTGGAAAAACAATATTAAAACTGAAGTGATGTAAATCCAATACAAACGGCCAACATTCTTACGTGCTGAAGAATCCTGCAGCTAATATCTTTGTAAGATATTACATAAAAAGACATTAACATTTATTGGTATAAATTTGTATTCTTTCAAATATATTTGTTTCTTGCAGATTTAAATAAATATTATAGCAGGTAATTGTTCAAATAAATTGTAAAAGTTTTGCATTATTTTATTCTAGCATATTTTTACGACTAGCCATGACTAATGAATTCTTAGAAAAAAAAATAGTTTTACTAATTTTCTATTGTTTATTAAGCTGAAATAATTTATATTTTTTTGTCGACATGAAGTCAATCAAACGTTGACAGTTCACTACGTTTTTTCTCCGTGGATACAAAAAAAAAAAAAAAAAATTACTATTGCAAAAGAATTAACTAAAGAATTAACTTGCTCGTTTGTTTTTATTTTTCAATTATTTTGAAAACAGTACAACCGTTATATTTTCAAATCTATCTTACCGGTAATTTTTAATGCAAATGCATGCACTCGCGTATAAGGTTTTAGCCTTTATTAAACGTTTTTAGATTATGGTATAAAAGATACAATTACTTCTCGGAAAATCGTCGTATGACCAAATAGATCAAATTAAAATCACTTTTGGAAATGCACATTCATTTTCCATATATATAAATGCATATCAAAGAAAAGTTAACTATTATTTCTAAGGAATTGTGTTACTTTATCTATTTATTATTCCAACGGTCAAAGCCTCTTACAATTACTAATTCTAGTTACTAATTGTCAAGTAATATAGTAGAATTAACATTAACAAAAGCTTTTAGGAATTTATTCAAAGTACGGTACCTCAAGAAATAAAAATGAATGTTTCTTAGAGTATTCTTTACTGCACATTAACTAGTAACAGAAAGATGGCAAACAATTCTGGACTTATTGAATAGTTTTTAACTGTGTCTAAATTGAATGAGAAACAATTACTATAATTTGGACAGAAAGAAAACGACCAGGATGTTATATTTAGCTCATGTAGGGGTTCCAGCGGCGGAGTGGATTTTCCACCGGTGAGCTGCTTTACTTCACGAGCGTGACAAACTTCCGCCGTCAAGTGTTCAACTTTCACAACAGTGTTAAATGCTATTTTTTGTTTACATTATTATTCATTATGTATTGCTATTATTAATTGTTGTTTGAATACTAAGTAATGATTTAATTTAATCGTTTTAAACTTGATTCCGGCGTTAGTCAAACCAACCCACGTCCAATTCTGCTAATTACTTTAATTGGCGATAATTGCTATTGCGACGCCTTTACGCGGCTTACCGCTCTGGTTGTCATGACAACTTATAAATGTAATCATACGATGGGGGAAGAGTAGTTGTCTCACTTGTGCCATTCTTTGCATCTCACTCGCACAAGTGCTTTGGAAAGGTCATTTTCCAAACGGCCTATGTATTATATATTTACACATTTACATTTACACATTACGGCCATTGTCGTTACGTCACAATTACAGAAAGTGAACATATACGTAAAGTTTAAGAAGACAACTTTAATAAATCCCTGTCCAATATCTGCAAGATGAGAGGACAAGTCTTGTCTAATTAAATAAGTTTTAATGGGATTTTGGTTGGGGATGAAAACAAACTGTAAAGTATAACTTGACAGATTTTAAACTAATGGAATTCTGCTCATTATTTCGTAAATTACCAACTGGTCCTTTGTATTGCCCTTGGGCAAGGACGAGATAACCCATGTAGATCACACGTGGAAATAGTCCTGGAGCTATTATTACAAAAATGAATCTGGTCAGACACCCACAAACACATATTTGTGAACTTAAATAGTCTTGTGAGGGAAACTTAATTAATCTACTTAAGGATCTTTTCCGTCAATTCACTTTTCCCCACTCATTTTTACGTCCACTGTGGTATTCATTATCCGCTAGGAATCCAATATAGCTGACCTTATCTTATCGCTTTCCAAGAACTTACACACGGAGAGCGCATTCGGCGGTAAGTCAATTATTGAATTTACCAGTTTGTTATCAACTTTAGTAGCCACCTAACATAACCTAACCTAACCTTACCTAACCTGACCTAACCCTAATTGCGATAAAAAAAGCAGTGGTAGTGAAGTAACTGAAAAGGTCCCAACTTAATCGTGTTAATGATATTATTGGGGATTCCTTAAGGAAGGACACTTAAGAAGTACCTAAAATGTTGTTGTTATTATTTAGGATAAAGGAGTAAGAGGAAATTTTATGGGAAGTTCCAGTTTAAATTTTTTAACTAAGGAATTAATTTTGAATTAATTTTAATAATGGGATATCAGAATACGTTAAATTACAAGCTCCATAATGTTTTAGTTATATATATATATATATATATATATATATATATATATATATATATATATAAAACTAAGTGTGTGTGTGTGTATGTGTGTGTGTGTGTGTGTGTGTGTGTGTGTGTGTGTGTGTGTGTGTGTGTGTGTGTGTGTGTGTGTGTGTGTGTGTGTGTGTGTGTGTGTGTGTGTGTGTGTGTGTGTGTGTGTGTGTGTGTGCGTGCGTGTGCGTGTGCGTGTGCGTGCGTGCGCGTGAGCGTGAGCGTGAGCGTGAGTGTGTGTGTGTGTGTGTGTGAGTGTGTGTGAGTGTGTGTATATTTGCTGTGTGTGTGTATACTTACTGTATGAGTAGGCGGGCTGGCCAATACCACTGTACTGTACGGGAGGGCGGGCTGGCCAATACCACTGTACTGTATGGGAGGGCAAGCTGGCCAATACCACTGTACTGTATGGGAGGGTGGGCTGTCCAATACCACCGTACTGTATGTGTGGGCGTGCTGGCCAATACCACCGTACTGTATTGATAGGCGGGCTGACCAATACCACCATACTGTATGGGAGCGCGGGCTGGCCAATACCACCGTACTGTATGGGAGGGCGGGCTGGCCAATACCACCGTACTGTATGGGAGGGAGGGCTGGCCAATACCACTGTAGTGTATGGTGGGCAGGCTGGCCAATACCACCGTACTGTATGGGAGGGCGGGCTGGCCAATACCACCGTACTGTATGGGAGGGCGGGCTGGCCAATACCACCGTACCGTATGGGAGGGAGGGCTGGCCAATACCACTGTAGTGTATGGTGGGCAGGCTGGCCAATACCACCGTACTGTATGTGTGGGCGGGCCGGTCAATACCACCTAACTGTATGGCTGGGCGGGCTGGCCAATACAACTGTACTGTATGTGTGGGCGGGCTGGCCAATACCACCCTACTATATGGATGGGCGGGCTGGCCAATACCACCGTACCGTATAGTGGGCGGGCTGGCCAATACCACCGTACTGTATTGATAGGCGGGCTGGCCAATACCACCATACTTTATGGGAGCGCGGGCTGGCCAATACCACCCTACTATATGGATGGGCGGGCTGGCCAATACCACCGTACCGTATGGTGGGCGGGCTGGCCAATACCACCGTACTGTATGGGTGGGTGGGCTGGCCAATACCACCGTACTGTATTGATAGGCGGGCTGGCCAATACCACCATACTGTATGGGAGCGCGGGCCGGCCAATACCACCGTACTGTATGGGAGGGCGGGCTGGCCAATACCACCGTACTGTATGTGTGGGCGGGCTGGCCAATACCACCCTACTATATGGCTGGGCGGGCTGGCCAATACCACTGTAGTGTATAGTGGGCGGGCTTGCCAATACCACCGTACTGTATGTGTGGGCGGGCTGGCTAATACCACCGTACTGTATGGTGGGCGGGCTGGCCAATACCACCGCACTGTATGTGTGGGCGGGCCGGCCAATACCACCTTACTGTATGGGTGGGCGGGCTGGCCAATACCACCATTGTATGAGTGGGCGGGCGGGCCAATACCACTGTACTGTATAGATGGGCGGGCGGGCTAATACCACCGTACTGTATGGATTGGCGGGAGGACCAAAACTACTACTGTATGGGTTGGTGGGCCGGCCAATATCACCGTACTGAATTGGTGAGCGTGCGGGCCAATACCGCTGTACTGTATGGATGGGCGGGCCGGCCAATACCACCGTTCTGAATGTATGGGCCGGCGGGCTAAAACCACCGTACTGTTTGGGTGGGTGGGCTGATGTTTGAATGGAGTTAATTTCTTGGTTTTATTTGGATTAAAACCAATATTATATGTTTACTAGGGGAACGCACTACTCACACCTGTAATCAAAGAATTCCATCAGCGTAATAGAAAATAACTAGTGAATAATAATAAGGCTGGTCATAGGCCACTTACATGTGTGTCGGTTTTGAGACTATGTATTCCCGATTTTAAAAGTTGATTACTTGTTATAATTCATGAGGTACTTGTTAAAGGTTCATGAGTTATAATTCAAATTGTAACGGCTACTAAGAGAGCGGCCTTCTTGAAAGGACGTAACACGTACGGTGGTATTCACCCATCCACCCACCCATACACGTACGGTGGCATATATCCACTCACCCACACACGTACGGTGGTATTGACCCACCCAACCAATAATACACGTACGGTGGTCACCCACCCCCACGTTATTAGAAACCTATGAAAAATCCAATAACACCATCGTTTTGCTCATTTATTCGTACGTTATTAAATGTGCATTTTTAAATTTTACTATATAAGCGCCAATCATTTATCCTAGCTGGAACAAAAAATGTACCAAAATGTTAACTAATGTTCACTGTGCATTAACTTTACACTTTTATTAAACAAAACCTGTTAGATTATCGTATTTATATTTCAACACATGATTGACAAGAATGTTTTAAGTAAGTCTTATGAATTTCAGAATTTTAATTATTTAAAAAAGTTCTTATTAATTTCATGAAATACCATTTTATTGGTTTCTAAAGGTTGTAAAATTAATTACTTGGTCTCGTTGTAATCATTACGAAATGTATAGTAACGATCCATTACTTTTATACGCGGAAGTAAATGCTTTGATTTAAAATTGATTTAAGTCCATTAAAATTGACCAATTTTAAGTGCTTTTAAATTGATTTAAATCAATTTAAAATTACAACATTTATTTACGCATATAAAATGAATATATCGGTACTATACATTTCATAAGGATTACAACTTGATTAAGTAATTAATTCTACAACCTCTTCAAGGCAATGTAAACTTGTTTCGATGAATAGCTTATTTTCTTGAAAAGTTAAAAATCTGAAATTTATAAAACTTACAAAAAACATTACTCTTAATTATGTATTAAAGCATAAAAGTGATAATCTAATGAAGTTTTGAGTAATACAATTGTAAAGTTTATGAACATTGAAAACTAGTTGAATTTTTCGGTACTTCTTTTGTTCAAACTGGGATTCAAATGATTGAAACTTAAATTAAAGTGTTAAAATGCTCGTATCATATTGTATAAATAAACGAGGAAAACAATGGCGCGATGGGATTTTTCATAGGCCTCTTAGTTTCTTAGTAAACAACCTTCAAACTCGGGTACTCCTGATTTCAGCGCCGACATTCTACACGCGTATTCTAATTCTACCAAATAACTATTCTACTCGATCAAAAAGTTTCATTTTCAACATAATTTCTCTGCGCTGAGAAAGTAAAAGTCCACTGAGGCTGTCTTGTGTTCGAAAGGTAGGCCAATACTGGCGTACCTACATTAAAAATGATTAACAATTAATAAAACTACGATCAACAATTATTAAAAAATAATCCGGAAAAGAGAGATAATATATCCACTGATTGAAATATATCCAATCCATGGAATGGGCTGCCCTCATGAGAGTAGCTAGCTGTAATTGGGCTTAGACAAGCCACAACTGATAACATGAGATCACATAATTAATTGTTGTAATATTGTAGGAATGATCAACAAATGTAGATTAAATTAACAGGTTGAACTATCTTGAACACACCTTTAACTGTCCAATCGTCAGTTTTATGGACCTTCAGCTGTCTTACAACCAATCAATTTTATAGATAGTACATTTATTTCATATCTTATTGTGTTTTTTTAAACATCTATAATGTTTAAAAACAAGTTACAAATCAACTAAAATAGCTTTAGATGAGTCATTTCTCTTAAATAAATTTGTTTAGAGGGCTCAGAGAGCAACAATATTTTATAGAAAATATTTATATGCCCAATGGAAATGCGTCAGGTGGTACACATATTTTATTCATAAGATATAATTGCCAAACATATAGGCAACTATGATAAATGTATATTTTTCAACAAATCAATTCTCTTTCTCAATTCATTCACTCAACAAACACTTTCTTGAACTGTCAAACTCTAAATTACATTTGTGTTTAAAAAATCTGAGAAATAACGAACCCACAAAAATATCGTTTTCAACCGATTGACAGTCAATTCCAATTAATTCGAAAGAGCAGACTAATCAAAACCCCGTTCATGGTCGATTGTTTCATAGATAACGTGTAAATAACAATTCAAATAACATGGCGAAAGTATTATTAGGTAATCCAATTCTAGGAAAGAATAATTTACTGATACCCAGTGGACGAAGTAAAACGTGTGCCTAACACAGTACTAGTATCCTGTTGTAACAAGAAGTTACGAAGTATCTAACAACAAGTTCCCTTACGAAGTATTGTGTTGTAACAACCAGCCATAAGGTATCTTACAACAAGTTCCCTTACGAAGTATAGTGTTGTAACAACCAGCCACAAGGTATCTTACAACAAGTTCCCTTACGAAGTATCGTGTTGTAACAACCAGCCACAAGGTATCTTACAACAAGTTACGAAGTATCTAACAACAAGATTCCTTACAAAGTATCGTGTTGTAAAAACCAGTCACAAGGTATCTTACAACAAGTTCCCTTACGAAGTATCGTGTTGTAACAACCAGCCACAAGGTATCTTACAACAAGTTCCCTTACGAAGTATCGTGTTGTAACACCAAGTCACAAGGTATCTACAACAAGTTGCAAGTTACGAAGTATCTTACTACAATTACATAGTATCTTACAAAGATTTGCCTTACAAATTATCTTGCTGTTACAACAAGTTACTCGCAGTCATGATGTCCCACTTTTGTAGTTTATCTATTCATTAACACTTGAGAGTGTCGCTGACAATGGCCTAATCTCAATAAACATCGAGGACTACACGAATAGATTTGAAGCTGAGATAAGCCACATTAACGTAGCCTTCACAATATATAAAGTTAAGTGACAAGTTTTGAGGGAATATTCAGCGAGGAATGTGGATTAGCCAACAGGAGACAGTCCCTGTCCGGACGTATTCCAATAAAGGCATCATCTGCGTTGGACGAGTTATGTACAACTCTTTAGTTGTAATATCTCTTTTCATTTTCAAATATCATTTCCGGCTATCGTTTTACTTTATATTTTATAAAAATAACTTCTTCGTTAAATTCATAGCTCTCAACTAAATTTCTAGCCTTCCTACCTTGACGTAAATCAACAAAAACTTTTTCATATCCTACATACATATTTGAGTACCGTACAAATTGAAATAACAGATTTATTATTTTTATTTAAGTCTTTTTATGTGAATAGTAATGTTACAATTTAAATATTACCTTTACAATAGTCTATATTACAATAGTTAATGTTTTCTAGTAATAAATTGAATTAAAAATAAGTTGTTAGATTAAACTCTTATTCATATTTTAGTCAAATTTAAGGTATAAATAAGGCAAAAATTAAAAGAACCTTTTTCATTACTAATTTAAAAAGAAAAATGATAGTGGCATTTAATTTAACGATAATATATTGGCATGTAAGATTTTCTAACAGTATACAACCATTAAAGAGCCAAATTAATTCTAGAAATTGTAACATGAATGAATTTATATCATATATGTCATATGAATCATTTATAATAAACACAACTTATCCAGTTCGATTTTGAAGAGCATGTCAATGTCTTCTATTGACATTTAAATTATCTGTCTTAATTTACAAAAACGATGGGGGAATCGATTTAATAAATAAAATTGTTGTACACAAAATAAGTTGACAGTGTTAATTAAATAATTCCTTTAGAGAAACAAAATTTCAATAAAACCGGCGGCATGATTTTTTTTTACCTGAGTTATAAAGTGTGTAATTTATTGGTTTATAAGTTCACTTCTTACACCTAAACTAAGAAATTTGATTCTGTTAAATGAATGTTCATGTTTTACGTGCAACATTAGTAGTATGTTCTGTTTATTTAGTTGATCCTGACTTGTCCTATGTCACGATTCCATACGTTATTTTTCGTATATACTATTACAACGTCTACCTCTACACTTTATGTACTTTTTTGTGTGTTTTCACTGTATTTAATTAAAAATTTCATAGCCCAAAAACTTATAATAAATTTTACAAGTTTTTACACAAGTTAAATTTTTAGTAAAACTATTGGATCTTTTCCGTTAATTCACTGCCACTATTTTTTTTTTCATTGATTCGCTACCGCTTGATCTATTGCTCTAAAAGTAAAACTATTCCAATGCTCTAAAAACTTTTCCCCAATCATTTTTACGTCCCCTGTGGCATTCCTTATCCGCTAGGAATCCGATATCACTGGCCTTATCTTATCGCTTTCCAAGAACTTATACACGGAGAGCGCATTCGGCGATAAGTCAGTCATAGATTTATCAGTTTGTGATCAACTTCAGTAGTCACCTAACCTAACCGTAATTGCGATAAAAAAGTAATGGTAGTGAAGAAACAGAAAACGTAGTGGTAGATAATTAACAGAAAATGTCCAAACTTTTTTTAACGAGAACAAAGTAACTATCTAACACATTACTTGTCTGCTAAAAATATGACTTATAACGTTCCCTTCTTCATCTTAAAAATATCATGTAAAGATAAATAAATATACAGAGCCCCATAAAGTAGTTTGGGAGTGATATGTTTTTAACTGGCTATTACTATTACGTGACTAAATTAGGCTAATTACTTATTTTACAAACATGCTAAATGCCTGTGGTGATGTTTAACGATATTTTAAAATATTATGTCAAGGAGGAACGTTCTTAGAAGTATTTTAAATTAGTAGAAAGCGATATAAATAATTTACAGATTAAAAACAAGTATATTGTTATTTTGAAAAAAAAAACTATTAATGTTAGGGGCCTGCTATCGACACAATGTTCATGCGAATTATTTTAAAATGTATTTTTAAAGAAAATCTAACGGAATATGATTTTAACGAAAATGTTTGATAAAAGTTCCTTTAAAATTACATGAAGTATAATATAGTTTATAATCTTTATTGAATGCTGTATATTACATATTTTACCACTGCAAGTTCTTAAATGTATATGTACTTAATTAGATTTTAAATTTAGAATCAGTTAAAATTTAGTTGGTAAAAAGTTTGTAATGTCGGAGCGGTCTAAGGCTTAGTACATAAGTTAGAGAGAGCGTAGTTTTGAATCCTGGCCTTGACTGTTAGATTTTTACCAGTAATTTTCACTTGTACTGTGCTGGTTTTCTCTCTTACTCTGTCAGATAACTTCCCGCACAGATCAATAATACCTGGAGAATGGGTAGAGATATCGACCACTCCTTAAAAAAATATATAATAATAAAAATAGACAGCAAAAATAATCAAGGAAAACGACAGAAAAACTGTCAAACATAGCAGAACACATGAGAAAACGGAGACTACAATTCTATGGATACATTAGCACACTAACAGAGCAGAGACCGAAGAAACAGATACTCGCCTTCGTATAAGGGATGAAAACACGAACACCGTGGATAGTATAAGTTAAACAGGGTATGAACAGCACGCGAATCAAAGAAACATACAGACATGAAGGAACAAGATTACAAAGCGGAAGCCAGAATCAGAGAAGGAGGAGAAGAGACATGCTCAAATGGACAGAGGGAAAGAAATGTTGAATTTAGTGATAAGATGAAGAAATGGTGGACCAACAAGAATTCAATTATACATGCTTTGTGGGATCCAACAGGGTCCAGACACTAATAATAATAATAAAAAACAGAAAATAAGGATTAGTTTCGAGAAGTCATGTGACATGTTGAATACTGCTTTCAATGCACAATTAACAATCATATTGATCTTAGTATTGTTTCTAATATGTAAATGTACAAATTATATTAAAACAATTAATTATAGTACAGTCATTAATTTACTGTAGAATACTTTATTTTAACATTTTTGATAAGTACAATGTAAGATAAAATATATTTTTATAGTCAAACTACAGTTCAATCCATTCAAATTTTCCAATCTTAAGATTTGTAGTCTACTCTCAAACACTATAAATTAATGGATATTTTTGGGTTTATATAAATTTACACCTTAATGTAAGCCTTCTGATTATTTATCAATTTCTAGAAAAACCTCCTCAATATCTAAACATTTGAGGCTGGAAAACATAAATAAGAAAAACCTCTTCATTTGTCCGTGTCGAGTACCTTGACCACAAAGTTTAAAACAGTAACATAAAATTAATAAATGAAATTTTTTACCTTAGTATTGCCTGAAGATCTTGAATATGTTTCTTTACTCCAATGTACATTTCGCCGCTAGGTGCGGCATCTTCAAGGAGATATTGTTCTAAAATATTTATAATCACTAACACTATTTACATTATTTACACATGTTATAATTTTTATATTATTGTTTTGTTTAAAGAGTTGTCGCTTTCTCTTTTGCGCTGTTGCCAAATTGGTGAGGTGTTGCCGGTTTTCTTTTTTGCTTCTTCTAGGTTGTGGATGGTTTTAAAGATGATTGAGCTATGGTAGTCTTCTTTTTTATTAAGTAGAGTGTCAGGTTCTATATTTACGTGCTTGAAAATATGATAGCTTTCTTGAACTTTGGCTACAGATTTGGATTTTGTTTTGTGGAGTATTTTTAGTGAATCGGAGAATGTTATATTGTGGTCTGGGTTTTGTTTAAGGTGTTTTGCTACCATTGAACTGGGGTTTGTATGGTGTTTAGCGTTATGTTCTTTAAATATTTGTATGAACGATCGGTTTGTGTAGCCAATGTATTGTTTATTGCATGGGGGTGGACATGTGATTTTATAAACTCCGCTTGTATTTTCCGGACATTGCTTGATGGATTCTGTTTAAATGTTGGTATTGGGTTGGTTATAACTTTGTAAGCTGGGGTATATCCTGCCTTTTTAAATATTCTACCAACTTTTTCTGTGAGCTTGTCAGTATAGTTGATAGATACATATTTTGGCTTAGTTTTCTGGGTGTCTTGGGAATTTTCGTTGTATGTTGTTTTATTAATCTTTTTGCGAATTCTATTGATCATTGTGTCAATTATTATTGATATATTATATCCATTGTTTTTTGCTATGGTTTCTATTATTTGTTTTTCTTTACGGTATTCTTCGTCATCGAGATTGTAATTAAGTAATCTGTAAGTTAGTGAACGAAAAGCTGCCATTTTTTGGTTGTAAGGGTGGTTTGAGTCTGCAGGTATAACAACAAGATCTGTTTGGGTAGGTTTTCTGAAAATGCCAATTTTAACAGTTTCATTCTGTGTTTTGGATATGGTTATGTCTAGAAAATTGATAGAGTTGTGTTTTTCAGTTTCCATTTTGAATTTGATGCTATTGTGCATTTGATTTAAATAATTTAGAAATGTTTTGGATTGTCTTTCGTTGGTATTTAGTATTAAAAATGCATCGTCTACATATCGAGCATAGAATTTAATTTTATTGAAGTATGAGTTATGTTCGGAGAGTGTGTATTTCTCTTCAAAGCTTTGCATGTAGAGTTCAGCTAAAGTGGCTGACAATGGACCTCCCATTGGAAGACCTTGAGGGTCATGGTAAATTTTGTTGTTATATGAAAAATAATTTTGTTCTGTTATGATTGTTGTTATTTTTACTATATCGTTTATTTCTTCCTCTTCAAAGTTGTTTGATGCTTTCAATTTCTCTTTAAGTATTTCTATGGCTTCTTTGCTTGGTATGTTTCGGTACATGTTATCAACATCTATGGTAGTTGTTTTTACATGAGACAGCTGAGTGATTTGTGATTCCATTTTTTATTAGGGTGTTTATATATTTAGCTATTTTGTAAGATGGTGATGGTATGGCGTTGATTACTGGTCTTATTGGATTGTCGTCTTTGTGTGTTTTAATTAGAGGTTTGAATATTGGGGGTTTAGGTGAATTGTTGTGTAGGTATTTGGTTTTTTCTGGGTTGATTATACAATTATTTTCCAGGAATACTTTGATTTCACTAGTTAGGAAGTCTTCAACTTTAGTATTTAGTTTACTGTCGTAGATAATTACTGTAGAATTGGATTTGTCTTCTGGTATTATTTGGGCTTCATTTCGGGATAGTTTTTCTTTTATGTTACTGACAGTTTTTGTTAAAGGTGGTTTTCTTTGGTTGGTGGGATGTGGGGTGGATTTAATTTCTTTGTCGGTTATGTCAATAATACCATATCTGATTTTGTCTTTGTCTTCTGATTTTACATTCTGAAGGGCGATTTCTGTATTGATTAGAGTATCTATGATATTTTTATTGTTTTGTTTATTGGAATTAAGGTTGTATTTCTGATTCTGTTCTAGTATTTTAGTTTCATCTTCTTTAAATTGGATGTCGGTTAAGTTTATTATTTTAGGGTAGAAATCATGATTGTATTGAGGATTTATCCTGTTTGTGTTATGTTTGACCCTACAAAAGAATTCAATAAAGAAATCAAAGTATTCCTGGAAAATAATTGTATAATCAACCCAGAAAAAACCAAATACCTATACAACAATTCACCTAAACCCACAATATTCAAACCTCTAATTAAAACACACAAAGACGACAATCCAATAAGACCAGTAATCAACGCCATACCATCACCATCTTACAAAATAGCTAAATATATAAACACCCTAATAAAAAATGGAATCACAAATCACTCAGCTGTCTCATGTAAAAACACAAAAGATTTCATTCAAAAATTACTACAAGTTCAAATACAAAACAGATATACCCTAACTACCATAGATGTTGATAACATGTACCGAAACATACCAAGCAAAGAAGCCATAGAAATACTTAAAGAGAAATTGAAAGCATCAAACAACTTTGAAGAGGAAGAAATAAACGATATAGTAAAAATAACAACAATCATAACAGAACAAAATTATTTTTCATATAACAACAAAATTTACCATGACCCTCAAGGTCTTCCAATGGGAGGTCCATTGTCAGCCACTCTAGCTGAACTCTACATGCAAAGCTTTGAAGAGAAATACATACTCTCCGAAAATAACTCATACTTCAATAAAATTAAATTCTATGCTCGATATGTAGACGATGCATTTATAATACTAAATACCAACGAAAGACAATCCAAAACATTTCTAATCCCAAGACACCCAGAAAACTAAGCCAAAATATGTATCTATCAACTATACTGACAAGCTCACAGAAAAAGTTGGTAGAATATTTAAAAAGGCAGGATATACCCCAGCTTACAAAGTTATAACCAACCCAATACCAACATATAAAACAGAATCCATCAAGCAGTGTCCGGATAATACAAGCGGAGTTTATAAAATCACATGTCCACCCCCATGCAATAAACAATACATTGGCTACACAAACCGATCGTTCATACAAAGATTTAAAGAACATAACGCTAAACACCATACAAACCCCAGTTCAATGGTAGCAAAACACCTTAAACAAAACCCAGACCACAATATAACATTCTCCGATTCACTAAAAATACTCCACAAAACAAAATCCAAATCTGTAGCCAAAGTTCAAGAAAGCTATCATATTTTCAAGCACGTAAATATAGAACCTGACACCCTACTTAATAAAAAAGAAGACTACCATAGCTCAATCATCTTTAAAACCATCCACAACCTAGAAGAAGCAAAAAAGAAAACCGGCAACACCTCACCAATTTGGCAACAGCACAAAAGAGAAAGCGACAACTCTTTAAACAAAACAATAATATAAAAATTATAACATGTGTAAATAATGTAAATAGTGTTAGTGATTATAAATATTTTAGAACAATATCTCCTTGAAGATGCCGCACCTAGCGGCGAAATGTACATTGGAGTAAAGAAACATATTCAAGATCTTCAGGCAATACTAAGGTAAAAAAATTTCATTTATAAAATCAGATCTTGAAACTGGGTTCATAAAAGATTATAAAATTAATGTTTTGGAATGAGACTTTAGGGTGTCTAGAAGTTTACATGTACTGTATAAAGGTTTGTATGAATTATGTCACATCAATATTATTATTTTTTAATTATTTCATTAAAATCAAAGATAATCGTGACATGTTTACAGTATAATTATAAATATTGTTAAACTATACTTATTTTCACAAATTATCTAAATAAGTATAATGATACTTGGCTGAGGTTCTTTTCATTGGTTTCGAGAAAATCTGAATATAATTAATTAATCTAGAAAATATGCAAATACTAAAACTGACTATAGTTATGTTTTTGTAAAATAAAATAAATTTGGGATAAAATAAAATAAATTATGTATTTTCCAATTTAAATAATTGCAAAATTATTTATAACAAAGATGAACGATCGATTTCAGTTTATCAGAAACATTTTAGTATTTCATTTTGTTCATTTGACCAAATTGTAATAAAACATTCCGGTACGTAATTAATGAAGTAGATGTTATTATACACTCATATTTATTTGTATTTCGTAGCAATCAAATGAAAATGTGATTTACAACTAAAACCTAGCCATAATATTTATTGTTATTAGTTGCAGTAAACAGCCAAGCTACAATAATGTGTAGTAAATGTGACAACAAAGTCGTAAAATCCAACTGATACAAAAGTGATTGGTTCGAGATCAGAATGTAATTTCATGTCCATTTGTCCGGAGGTCCACATAATGCCCTTGTCTTCATCATATTGATCTTCTTTCTTTGATCACATTGTCAGACAAGGCCTTCGACTGATGAAGTAAGACTACGGTCAACCTTCATCCCACCACGATCGTATGTTACTTAAGAGCTGCAGAGGATGTCGGCCATGTTGGTTTGACTCAATAAGAAAAATGTTATTTGTGAATCCATATTTTTACGTTATTTATTGACCAAAAGTTGTGTACGAGGTGTTATTTTAAACGTTACCATATTGCGCATTGGGTTTGCTTTTGATATTTTAGATACACACGCCTAGTTTTGAAAAACAGGTGGAAATAAAAACTTCAAACTAAATATTTTTTATATCTTTGTCTATAAAACTAATTAGGAATTCGCAAAGCAACTCCAACGCGCAATTTCATTCTTGATCAAATGCAATTTGTTTGGAAAATTCCGTTTGAAAATAACTGTTTATTTTGGATACGCTTGATCGTATGTCTGGTTCGAAAATAACATTGTTCTTATGCGATTAAAACCAACATGGCCAACAGTCTTCAACAGCCTCTGCAGACTCTTAAAGTCCTTCTGCAACTTTAATATTCTGTAAACTGTGTCATGACATGGACATTTCCGAGGGGGCGCACCACTATTGCGCACTAAAATTCAGGTAGTCATCGATATTGAGCACGTAGTTGAAAGGCCGCCTGTCGGACTCACCGCTATTGCGCACCTACCTTTCCGAGAACTCTTAGGGGTGGTTAAGCAAAGATGAAAATCAATCAGAACTGATTTGTTAACACGCATTTATTGGCACTAAACTCGGGGAGTTCTTGTAAATTAAACATTTAGTGATTGTTAAATCACATTGATAAACGACTGATTTATTTATTTAGCTGAACAATCTTCTTTTAAAGAAATCGTTTCTCTTACAAATTCGGATTTCGGGAACTTCATTAGTATTTAGCCACATATGTGTCTGATTGCATGGATTTTAGGCATTTTAAAAATATTTTAACTATTCGAATCCAGTGATCTCTTATTGTTAGACAGTATTATTGTTGTGATTGTAGACTTCAATTATTTAAAGGTATGTTCCATATAGCAATTTGATATCCTACTCGACAGTAGAATAATTTCAGTATGCTACAAAATGCTTATAAAGTGACAACAATTAATATATTTCCTATAGACCTTATGTACATCGCTTTATTTTATATATTTTCTTTTCAATCAATTTAATGAAACAACATTTATTTTAATGAAATCAAGTTAAATTTATAAAAAAAGTATCGCGTTTACAGTGATTCCCCATCAGGTCCACAGATTGCTGGATAATGCAATACTATTGCATATGTTACACAATTAAATAAGAAATAGATTTTACTATAAATATGTTTATACTAGTTATAAATATGTTTATAATTATAATATGTTTTATAATCATTCATTCAACAAATACGAATTACTTCGATTGTTAGGTACATAAAATATTTTACATTTGCTACTAATAAACTCGTACGAAGTTCAGTCATATTTTTAAATTACATATACTATATTATTAAACTGCTTTATTAATGAAACAAAGATCAGATCGTGTGTTAGACAGAACGAAATTCTAAAACCAATCTACGTATGTTGCAAGTTTCCGGGACGTCGAGTAAGATAAGGTACTGTAGGATGTCGGCCATGTTGGTTTGAATCAATAAGAAAAATGTTATTTGTGAATCCATATTTTTACGTTATTTATTGACCAAAAGTTGTGTACGAGGTGTTATTTTAAACGTTACCATATTGCGCATTGGGTTTGCTTTTGATATTTTAGATACACACGCCTAGTTTTGAAAAACAGGTGGAAATAAAAACTTCAAACTAAATATTTTTTTATATTTTTGTCTATAAAACTAATTAGGAATTCGCAAAGCAACTAAATTTTTTTTATCATAAAATACAATCTAATTTCTTTGCTTTGCAAGGCCTATATACTTATTGCCACATTCCAACTTTGTGTCATCACAATTTGTTTCCTATCCTTATTAACAAAATATTATTTATTATCAAAAAATATATTAAGTAAAGTTTAATATTTTTGTTTGAAACCAAAATAATTCACTGATTTAAATCACAGTATCACAATTTCACTCAAAAGGGATTATCTGTTGATTCATGACAAAATGTCATCACATTTAAATAAAATATACACAACAATAATTTTAAAAGACTAACTAAAATATTTTATCTATTAATCCCAAACATTGTTCTTTATTATTATAACTAAGAGTATGCAGACGAATATTTGTTCAGTTTTCAACAGAAAGTATTGTGCAAGCTCATACTCATGCTCGTTATTGTAGTGTAAGCAGAGAGGGGTGAAAATACATACGGCCAAAACAGAACACGGGCTCTATTCGTAATCCCGCAACGAAGGAAGCCAAGGAAGAGTTTAAAATTGGAGAAAGACGTTTATAATCTAAAATTGAACCTGTGTGGATTTTAAGAAAGGCATTAGTGACTATTACGGTGGACGCTGAGGACTCAGGTACCTGCTTGGGTCAAGTGTGCAATAGTGGCGAGGATTACCGGACGATTGCGGACACGTTCTGGAAATAGACTGATTTCCACCTAAAGAACGGATACATATATGATATATGGTGATTTTAAGACTGATTTCCATCACACTTTACATAGGCTTTGGACTGTCAAAATGGTAAAATCATTATGACGTGTTTAAAATCAGCTTAAGTAGGCTTCGTCATTCCTTATAACTGCAAATTCCTAATATTTGTTAATTAGGCTTTGTCATTATAAGTATTTACAATTATATACATATTCGTTACACTCAAAGTGTTGTGTCAAATCCCAACTGTTGGATCTACTCTAATCTTTAGATATGCGAAATGGTCTTCAAAAATGATTTTATATTTTTTTTCTCTTCATACACCTGTACAGTTCTCTCTATCCTTTTATCTAGTTTCATGTATTGCTTCTTCCTCTTCTTCCCTTCTAAATTTAGTTCCATCTTCATGAACACGCAGTTTGTGTTTTCAGCTTCTTTCTTCAAACAATCCACTAGCGTGTTAAATCTAGGGTGAGCGTTACCAATGAGTAGTAGGGATACACCGACCTTGCAACATCCCATGGTGAGTTTTCATCAAATGGTGAGTCGGTGGTGGGGGAAGGTCACGTGACCGGATCCAAGATGGCTGTCCCGGATCCAAGATGGTGGCCCCCATTCCTGCCATCCTGTTGGGAATTTTCCCTCCCAAAACTTCCCTCAAATTCCCAAATTTCCCTCAAATTCCCTTTTTGTACTATAAAATACACTATTAGCCTTGTTATACTATATAAAATGCACTTTTAGCCTAGCTATATTGTATTGCATGCGTATCTGTACACGTGTACTAAATTTGAGCGAAATCGGACGGTAAATAACGAAACTAGATCCGGAGTGGTAGGGGTAAAGATAAGTCCAGCGACGACATATACGTAATACAAACGGTTTATATTGTATGGCATGTGTATCTGTACACGTGTACCAAATTTGAGCGAAATCGGACGGTAAATAACGAAACTAGATCCAAAGTGGTGGGGGAAAAGATAAGTTCAAAGTTGTTATTTTTGGAAAAATTTTGTTATAGGTAGGTCGGAAATGGTGAATGCAGGTAGGCCTAAAGACTTTCGGGGGTCGAAAAAAATTTCCAAGGCTCTAGGACGCACCGTTTTCGAGATATAAGCAAAAAACCACTTTTTTACGGGAAATGTATTGACTGTTTCGGAGAATACCTTCGGGGGTTTCCGGAGATTGTCGGGAACCTTCGGCAATCGTCGAGGTCTTGTGTAAGCACACCGGTCAGCGATCAGTTGTCGACGAGCCTTCGAACGGCAAGTACTGTTCTCTCCTGACTCTCTGATTCCTGCCTGCGCAGAACTTCTCTGTTGGTGAGTATTTAGAAAATATACGGTCGGTGTTAGAGACAAGCCTTGAGTCTTTGTGATTCGGCCAGTTTTAAACACCGATCAGTCCTTTAGCCAACTTTGCAAGGCTAAAGTTTGCTAAAGGACTCGCGGGGGATTCCGTGAGAGTGGTGGGACGCACTCTCGGCCAACTTCGACTTGGCAGCGGATACCCGGGTGGGGCCAGCGTGTGACGCACTGGCTTTTCCTCATAAGGCAACTGCCGTTAGGAGTCGTCACTAGGTTCCCTTAGCTTGCTTTTACCCTCCCCAGTGCCGTGTTAGAACACCGATGTGTCTAACACTGAGCCACTTTCTGGTCTTTAGGTATTCTCCGAAACAGTCAATACATTTCCCGTAAAAAAGTGTTTTTTTTGCTTATATCTCGAAAACGGTGCGTCCTAGAGCCTTGAAAATTTTTTTCGACCCCCTTAACACGAACAACGTCCCACCGATTTAGGCTATTTCCGACATAACTGGAAGAAAAAATTCCAAGAATATCGTCTCTGGACTTATCTTTACCCCCACCACTCCGGATCTAGTTTCGTTATTTACCGTCCGATTTCGCTCAAATTTGGTACACGTGTACAGATACGCATGCCATACAATATAAACCGTTTGTATTACGTATATGTCGTCTCTGGACTTATCTTTACCCCTACCACTCCGGATCTAGTTTCGTTATTTACCGTCCGATTTCGCTCAAATTTGGTACACGTGCACAGATACGCATGCCATACAATATAAACCGTTTGTATTACGTATATGTCGTCTCTGGACTTATCTTTACCCCTACCACTCCGGATCTAGTTTCGTTATTTACCGTCCGATTTCGCTCAAATTTGGTACACGTGTACAGATACGCATGCAATACAATATAGCTAGGCTAAAAGTGCATTTTATATAGTATAACAAGGCTAATAGTGTATTTTATAGTACAAAAAGGGAATTTGAGGGAAATTTGGGAATTTGAGGGAAGTTTTGGGAGGGAAAATTCCCAACAGGTTGGCAGGAATGGGGGCCACCATCTTGGATCCGGGACAGCCATCTTGGATCCGGTCACGTGACCTTCCCCCACCACCGACTCACCATTTGATGAAAACTCACCATGGGATGTTGCAAGGTCGGTGTATCCCTACTACTCCAATGAATGTGTTTATTTTGTTGTGCCACCCTTCTACTGCATTTGTTGTTCTTTGCCTTTTGCCGTAGCAATTCCACATTTCGATGAGTATTTGGTAATTCTCAAGCCATGTCTCTATAAAGTAGTCGAAGAACTCTGACAGTTTTGGATTGTTATGGTCGTGAGCTTCCGCATGAACCTGCAACATTTCATAATATCTTTACATATTTTTTGAATTTTAAACTTTAATAAACGTTTATTCACTGGGAATGTACGTTGAGAATTTATATACACTTGTTATCTTCAACCGTGAGGTTGTAAAATTTGTTAAATAGATAGTTTGGGTCCCCTGAATAGGCATATATAAAACATAATGCTTATAAATATAAATAAAATGAACAAAATAAAATAAAATATATGCTTTATAAAACAGGAAACGGTATTTAATGAGATTATACTTTATTATAATATAATACAATATAAATTTATATGTCTACCTGCAGATAAAAGCCCTTTCACAATTTTTAACCACTTCTGTTTCTAGTCTATAATTACATTTAACCCCTAAAAAGGTAATTTCAAATAATTACAAGTAATTTATGTAAGCTACAAGAGTTGGGTATTATATTTTTACAAACCTGGAGCCATCCATCTCGCACGTCTTCTGCTTTCAAAAATGCCAAAGCCGCACACATGTTGACATGAAACTTCACATCTTCATTCGTACGATATTCTTCTGAAAGACCCAGATTCTGAATTTTTCTCCATAAGCATTTCTTCATATGGAAGTAGCACCCATTGACTTCGGTTGATGGAAAGACTTCATGAAGTGCCGATATTGCAGCTGCCTCAAAATCGACATTGACTATACTGGGACACCACTGCGGAACTGATTCCTTAATAAGGCGAACATAGGTTTCTTTCTTCTTATTAGGAAGCAAGGCAAACATCACAGGGACAACATTTGTTTCATCGTCCCGGCCTCCTAGGTCTGCGTGAACTGTGTACAATTGTGTAAACTGCTTACTGCATGACTTAAATGTGCCATCCATGAAAAACTGAGATGATGTTCTAAGACTTTCTTTCCCTTTCGAACCACCGAAAATTATTATTCGTTCTTCCTGTCCGTCGTCAGAAAGGAGAAAACTGCTTCCATCGCCCATTTTTAAGATGTCCTCATTGAGAATGATATCGCGACAATTTTTTGGCTCTTGCTGATTTCCCCTTGCCTTACTTCTCTCTCTCCGTAAGTTTCTCTTCAAAGATTCTGGAATCGGCAATTTTGTCACAAAATCATAACCTGAAATAAAAAAAATCTAATTAGTATAAAGTTAAGTTTCTCAATACCAAGCAGATTCAATCTTTAAAAACATACGACATTTTCTCAGCTTACAGGCTGGCCTACCGAGCTTTGCTGCGATGATAATATTTCTAACACAATCTAATCACTATTATTTGACTAAACGATCAGCTGTTTTACAGAAGTGAAAACAATAAGTTTAATTGTCTTGTTGGTCGCTATGACAATGAATGCAGTTACTTCAGGATTTTTTGACTATACGATCGGCTGTTTTACTTTCCCGGCGAGTTTATTTTCCCGGCGAGTCTTTCTCGGCGAGGTCAAGAAAACGCAACTTTCGGCCCGCTTATTAGGTATGTAAAACACCTGTTTTCATTGTAGTATGGTGAAAAATATATTATTTAGTTTTCTAATCAAGTTTTTCAGAAAACTTGTACAAGAAACACTTGAAAATATTTTATGATAAATATAAAACTGTAATAAATAAAAGAATAGACCTCTACCTTTATTATGAAGGTTTCCCATTTCATCGGTGTATATCTCAGATAACTTGGTAGTTTCTTCTCGAGCCCTCTTCTTGCAATTATGTACTTGCTTCTTCACTTCCACAGCTGCATCATCAGGTGGGGCGCACACATGTTCTGACACATATATCACTTCTTCGATCTTCGACCGCATCAATCCTTTACAATTACTCGATTTTTCACGTAAGCAATGCCACAAAACAACCCCTGCCTTCGATTCTCTAAACTTACGATACGCGTAACCCTTATAAAGAGCACAAGGTTTTCCCCTTTCCGTAGTAGTAACTTCCATACCGAACTATGTTAACACTGTGACGGTAGAAAGCGAACTAAAAAATACCAGTGGCCTCCCTCACCCCTATCCTGGTATTTCACCCCCGTGAGTCATCTGTTGTTTTGGTCTAGTGGTATTCTATAATATTTGCAGAGACCTGTCAAACCCTTGTCAGGTAGCATTAATCCCTAGTGTCCGCAATTATCCGCTTTTAAGACGTGTCCCCAATTGTCCGTGTCCGCAACTGTCCGGACACCGGTGCGCAATATCGGTGACCATTCCGAGGAAAGTTGGCCGGTTCCAGGATGGTTCCTGGGAGAAACTGTCGTAAGACTCGTAAGTGAGGAACTTCCACCCGTTAAGATCATGTACCATTACGTTCATGTAATATTTAAAGATAAATGTTTACTTACAACTTTAGGCTCATGATTGTTTACATATGTTTTAATCATTTTAATAATTATATAACTATGGGATACACGTTTTTTTTTACAGATATACTTTTGCATATTTCATTACATTTCGTGACTGTGGCATTAATGGGAGTGTGTCCATGGTTTCATCAACTCGTGGTCTTAATGGACATTACAGACAACAATTCAGTTATGCACTATTTAATAAAGTATGTATTCAGTTGATTTAAAAATACTAAGCTTTTAAATAGTCTTTGGTTACAGTTAAATACTCAATACCAAATAACATGGTAATAATGAATGAAATTGTCTTACGGAGTTATCTCACTAATACGTTAATTAACAATATTTATTTATTCTTAAGACGCGGATCGTCAAGATATGGGCGAATATGGATTTCGAATGAGTGTAGATGAACGAGTGTAGTCATTGTTACTATCTGAGTTTGACTTAGCTCAGAGAGGACTATTTATTAATAGCCCAATAGCCAGGGCAACTATGGGACCTACAGCTTTACGTAGAATCCGAACTACGTAGTGTTGGTCTGATTATCAGCTAACTGAAAAGTCCGACACTCAGCTATCTTTCCTACACATCATCTGGACCTTGACTACCATCCAACATGAACACCCCAGAAATCTCTTAGTAGTGTCACGTCGATGGCAACCATTGAGCAGACGCCGTGTCTCTCCTAGTGTCTCTCCGCTTACCGCGTCAGTTGTTTGCTATACCACCGCTAGGATCGCTAGCATCGCTTGGTTGGCGAGTAAAACGGCTGAGCTTCGCTCTTATTTAACTAGAATCTATATTTTCGGTGACAATCCCGTCAAAGCACTATATTATTTACAATATAACCAGACGTTTCGCCTGTGCTGTGATGTGGCATCATCAGTGGTGTCGCTGATACTCAGTTACAGTGGTCTCACCGATACAATTGAGGATGCCACATCACAGCATAGGCGAAACGTCTGGTTATATTGTAAATAATGTAGATAGCACCTTGACACGGTTGTCAACGGAAAATATAGATTCTAGTTATGACACCGACCGCTTAAGGCTTCGTTCTAAGATTCGCTAATGTGTGTTTATATTATACTGTGGACCCAATTTTAGCTTTTAAGAGATGAAAATTACTCGTCAAGACCTCTTTGAAATAGAAGACTGGATGCTAACAAATACGATTAGTTTTCGTGTAATATCATTTACATTTACTAGGGAAAATGTTTCTATTTAAAATAAGTATTCTTTTAATGGTAGCACTTTTAAAAGAGTATAAAATGATTTTAAACATTTATACTTGATTTTAGAACCTACTTTTAACTGTAATCAACATATCTCATCTATAATAAACCAGGCTTATAGAAATGTAGGGTGTATTATTAGGCAGTATTATAATTTTAGGTAAAATTCAACTTTAAAATCATTGTATATATAACTTGTCAGGTCCAATTTATAATTTTCTAGTCTAATATGGAATTTTATTTTTTACAGTCCCGAGTTATTTTTTTTACCTTGAACACTTACGGCTATAGCCTGAGTAATATTAGGTGTCAAAAGATAGGACATGTATGGGACTGTAGCAGAGTGCCTTAGTGAGGCCGCAGGCTGAACTTTCCACCACGAGGCCGAAGGCCGAGCTTACTTTACGAGCGTAGCGAGTGGCGGGGTTGGCACGCGAAGCGTGCGGGGGTTACCCCTAGTCTATAGTCTGAATAAAATAACTTTGGTACTGGCTGGACGGCCTCACCCACACACGTACAGTGGTTATTTCGCTCTTTACTTCAATAGGAAAGGTACACACAAGACTTTACGTTATTTATATTTTAAAGAAACTAGTCACTTTACTTATTACATTTCTTAAAATCTGTCTTTTTGAATATTTTTTTAATGGAAAGTTTTGAAATAAGAAGAAAATTGACACATTTACTTTTTCCTTTTAAACTGTTGAGAGATGAAACTATGGGTTTGTTTTGCTTGTCAAAAATTAATTTTTATGCTCCAACGTTTTATAATAGATCATATAATTTAATTAATATTAATTTCTCTCGCACAAGAGCTCAGCCTTCATCACCTAAAAATGCAATGAAGAGATTATATAACTCCATATCAGGAGATGTTGATATATTTGTAGATAATATTCACCTATTCAAAAGATATTGTCAAGGGGATAGAAATTGATCTTGTTTACAATAGTTGGTTTAATTTAGACCATGTATATAGATATATATTTTTAACTACTAGTCAGTCTACTTAAATAATTGCAAGTCATTTTTCACTTTATATTCTCTTGTTCTTGTCTAGTTAGTGTTAACAGAGTTTATTATCGTTGGTTATTATTCATAATTTATTATTTATTTATTTACTAGTATCTTGTTGGGGCAAAACCCCCTATATAAATAAAATTAAAATGTTTCTGCTAAATATTCAATGTATAATACTTAATTATTTATAGTTTTGCAGAACTCAACATCATATATACAGATTAATTAGTTATTATTGTTGTGTTAAAACTTTTCTGAGTGTAAGAATTGTCTATTTCGTTGTTATGGTCGACTGTATTTTCAATAAAAAATTTAATTCCGTCTGGGGATTTTACTCTACCAAATGCAAAGTGGCCCATGTGTAAACACCGGTTTATTCGGGTCAATACCCAAGGTTACTAAATACCAGCTTCTTAAAGGTTTGGTCTTGTGCCTTGTTTAATTAGAGTATAAAACATTAACAGCTGGTATATATAATTTGTCTTGTTGACAGCTGACCTCAATAAATCAAAACAAAAGTTAGAAACCCTCTTCACATACGCTAACATGGGAACTTTGAAGGCCAATGGGGCGCAGCCCTAAGGCTAATCGCAAAACTTTTGTTTTTCCCGCCATCTACTATATCAGAGATTTAAAATGAGCCATTTCCATAGGCCGTAGGTGGAGTGTAGCACTTGGAATTTCGATGCAACTAATTCGCCTTAAGAAATTAAATATATAGATTTCTATTGTGTTATTTATTTATTTATGTGTGTAAGTAAATATTATTTATCGTGTATTTTCACTGTTAATTTATTATTGGCGCTGGACTGCACTGAAATATGTTGGACTTTGAATAGTTACATGTATTTAGAACATGCGCAGTGTAATTAGGTTTATAACCTGTATTGTTGCATGTAAAATAAATAAATGATGGAGGAGGCGAATAACCATTGTTTCCCTCCTCCACCGGACCTAGCTGATTCTCCACCACCGAACACGAACCTGGATCTACACCAGCCGAACCCAGGAACGAAGAATCTGCTGTACCCGTACAATTCATTTAAAGGCGCGATTGCTATAGTTTTGCCATATACCAGCCTTACTACTTAATTTTATCGATCCGGATTAACCTTAATTGCATTGCATTTCCAAAAAATGAATGTCCTACCTCAATCCCTCGGTCCATCGCTATCCACCCTAGTGAAACGAGCGATTGACTGATTGCTGCTGGTGATCTCAACGTTCTCACAGAAAACGCCTAATCTGCATCTACTTCAAGCCAGCTCAACGGCTCATCGAACTGCAAGGCACAAGATCCCAGGTTTGAGCAGAGATTCAATACTGACTCGTGATTAAAGTACAGCATAGGCCTACAGGTTCAGCATAGGCTTACAGGTTTCACGGCCAGGATAAATCGTTTACGGGAGGCTTTAACTACAAAAATACTACTTTATTTTAATACAGCTCTATAGTAAACTATAAACAATTAATTCGACTTGGAATACTCCCTCTGGTTTCCCATTCTCAGCTCAAACGAAGGGGAGCTCGAACTAAAAAGGAGAACAGCATTTAATAAAAAGCGGTTGTCCCTTACCGAATATAACTATACCAAATATACTGTTCTAAAATCGCACGACTAAAAATATTATTTTAACTTTTAATGTTTTACAATTTGAAAGCTACAGACCAACATTCTTGATCTTAGCAATTGCCAAATTACTTTCATAGAGAAAAATATATCCCATAACTTAAGGGTAGGGAACGACTTTAATATTTAATCTTATAAATTAATAAGTATTTCAAAATATATCACACATTACAAGTTCAACTATAACTAACTGTGAAATAACATTTCACCAGTCTCAAATATTGTTAAGTTATGCTTAAGTGTTGTTTTCACGTCCAACGAGGAAATCCCATTAAAACTTATTTAATTAAACAACACTTGTTCCCTCATCTTGCAGTTATTGGCTAAGAGTTAATTAAAGTTGTCTCCAACAACTTTGTGAAAACATTCACTTTCTCGTGTTTATTTGAAGTACTTACTTAATACTTAATGTCTTCATCTTTGACCAATATTCCTATATCGATTGAAACTGAAAATAATGCAGTGAAATATATTGCACAATCCAGCTAAGAAAGTTAAATATATTATTTACGTCACCAAGAATTTCGGGAGTAGAGAAAAATCTTGCATACACCTTACTACAGAGCCAGACCGTCATAGTACTTGTGAACTCTCTCAGGAAATCAGTTAATGCAACAGGCAAGTCACTAAACATACTGTATACAAAAATTGGGAAGCATCACATCTTCTCGTTAAGCCTTTAGTGTGCTGTGTCAAAGTCCTGCTTCTTTCTGAGTCAATAGATGTAGCCATCAGCACTAGTTAGAAGTATGGCTTTATCAATTTTAACTCCATTAAGAAAAGCAAGAGTTACAGCTTTTAGCAAAGCAAGAGGTCAAGCCTGAAGAGGACGGTCCTACATTAACCAAGGCAAGAGGCCAAGCCTGAAGAGGACGACCTAATAGTAACCGAGGCAAGAGGCCTTGACTGAAGAGGATGGCCTAATAGTGACCAAGTCAAGAGGCCTAGTCTGAAGAAGACGGCCTAATAGTGACCAAGACAAGAGGCCTAGCCTGAAGAGGACGGCCCTACAGTGACCAAGGCAAGAAGTCAAGCCTGAAGAGGACGACCCTTCAGTGACTAATGCAAGAGGCCAAGCCTGAAGAGAACGGTCTAATAGTGACCGAGGCAAGAGGCCAAGTCTGAAGAGGACGACCCTACAGTGATTAAGGCAAGAGGTCAAGCCTGAAGAGGACGACCTAATAGTGACCGGAGCACCAGATGAAGACGTTAATGGCGTTGATTTTACTACACAGAAAACCTATAGAAAAATCAACGGTAATGCTCACTGCTCTCTTCTGCTGGAGGAGAACACTAACACAACTAACTAGCTACACATCAGTAAACCATACCTTACTGTCTACGTAGAAATTATGTGTACCAGAGTTTTGAGGTTGTTTAATAAAAATCTAATAAGTATATGAAAATTCCAATCACGCCATTGTTTCCCTCGTTTAACTGTACGATATGGCATAAGAACTGTTCATAATAAGTGTTAATAATTGCTATCCCAGTGGAACAAAAATGTACCGGTATTTTAATTAGTTTTCACTATGCATCAACTTTGCAATTTTATTACTAAAAAACCGTTAATGTATCGCAATTATATTTTAATACGTGGTTGACAGGAATGTTTTCTTTAAGTTATATAAATGAGAGAAATTTAATTTTTTAAAACAAAAAAGGTTTTTATTAATTTCCTTAAACGTTTTCTTGGTTTCTAGAGGTTGTAAAATTGATTAATTGGACACGTTGTAATACTTTTGAAATATTTATAGATACGATACATTATTTTTAAACTAAATCAAGTCAAAGTAACTTTTAATTTGTTGATTGTAACTGATTTAAATCAATGTAAAATCACGGCATGTCCACACGCTTATAAAAGTAATGCATCGTAACTCTACATTTCATAAGGATTACAACGTGACCATGTAATTAATTCTAAAAGCCAAGAAAACGTTTCAGGAAATTGATAGGTAACCTTTTTCTTTAAAAGTTAACATTCTGAAATTATAAAACTTTTAGAAAACATTCATGTTAATCACGTACTGAATTAGAAATGGGATACATTTACTCTTAGTTCCTTAATAGAGTACCTTCAAACTCGAGTATACTAATTTCTGTACCGACAATATAAGTGACTAAGAGATGGTGTAATACGGTTCCTTAACTTATTTTATAAGTATATTACACGGCCTAATCTTTTGACATCTCATATGAGGCACACTTATTCATATTACTCATTGAAAATCTCAAACAAAAAGGTTCAAACTATGGATCACATAGTTAATGAATGCCCATTGCGTTATTTTCAGGAGGGATCAGCTGGTTTTTATTGTTACGAAACCTGGACAGGCTCTGTGACGGGAGATCCAGTCCAGTCCACTAAGACACGAGTACTTGCATTGTTTATTTTATTTTACTGATATTTTTTATTAGTATAATTTTGAATCTTTCATTAGTTGTAAAAATGAATGGAAAAATAAATCATTATCATCATTATCATTATCATCAGTTTGGTATCTGGCATATGAGATCCATACATATAAAAAGATGTATACTAAAAAGTTGGATTTACTAAAAAAGAAAAATCTAATGATACCAAAGTACGAAGCCACAACGAGAATGGGCATATATAAAAAATGTATTTTATATATAATAAAATGGGGTTCATCACACCACCGTTACTTGTATCGTTTACAAGTACGAGGTACGAGCAAGCAGTACTGTGTACTATGACGTATAGTACTCCAGTAATTCTCTAACAACTAACAACTGTGGCCAAGACTTAATTAATCCAGGAGATACAATGCTGTACAAATTGGATGTGGGCTCTGAGAGACTGCTGAGTGAAATCCTCTTCTTTGGTGAAGCTGAGAACGGCTGACATCATCGAAGAAGTAATGTTACATTAGTGATAAATGAAAAAGGCTGGATATGTGTGTTTGTCATTATTTGCTGGTTTTTATTATTATTATTTTTTTATACATATATAATTTAATTTCAGTGGTATTTTTCTTGAGTTTCTAAAATGCAGGGATTAAATAATTGTATATTCATATTTCACTTTGGTAATTATAGTAACTAAATTCAGTTAGTCTAACACATAGTGGATTCACAATAATACCCATTAAAATTTATACAACGATTAATCCGAAAATTAACAAACATAATGCTTTCAAAGGTCTTTGGTCGGAGTCAATTAAATAGTCAATTCATAGTAGAACTGTGAATAAACTCCTTTGTGGCTTGTGTAATTAGTATCATACCACTAGCGAAATTATTTACTGTACTAGAGATAATTAAAAGGGTTGAATCGTAATTGCTATTAAATTAATTCTATAGCCTTGATAAAGGTTTAGCGTGGTATTTGGTCAGTTTATAATGTCACAGGTATTTATAATTCACTTTTCACAGTCACCTACCCACTATTAAGACACCGCACTTGACGACCCACCCACTCACCATTCAAACACTTGACTTGATGACCCACCCACTCACCCTTCATACCCTAGACTTGATGACCCACTCACCCTTCAGACAATACACTTGATGACCCAGCAGACCATCATTCAGACACTAGACTTGATGACCCACTCACCCTTCAGACAATACACTTGATAACCCACCAGACCATTCTTCAGACACTAGACTTGATGACCCACTAACCCTTCAGACAATACACTTTATGGAACACCAGATCATCCTTCAGACACTAGACTTAATGACCCACTCATCCTTCAGACAATACACTTGATGACCCAGCAGACCACCCTTCAGACACTAGATTTGATGACCCACTCACCCTTCAGACAATACACTTGATGACCCACCAGATCATCCTTCAGACACTAGACTTGATGAACCACTCACCCTTCAGACAATACACTTTATGGAACACCAGACCATCCTTCAGAAACTAGACTTGATGACCCACTCACCCTTCAGACAATACATTTAATAACTCACCAGACCATCCTTCAGACATTAGACTTGATGACCCACTCACCCTTCAGACATTTGATGACCCACCAGACCACCCTTCAGACACTAGACTTGATTACCCACTCACTTCAGACAATACACTTGATGGATCACTCACCCTTCAGACAATAGACTCGATGACTCACTCACACTTCAGACAATACACTTGATGACTCACTCACCCTTCAGAAACTTGCTTGATGACCCACCCACCCATCAGAAACTAGACTTCGTGACCCACCCACCCATCAGAAACTAGACTTGGTGACCCACCTACCCATCAGAAACTAGACTTGACGACCCACCCACCCATCAGAAACTAGACTTGGTGACCCACCCACCCATCAGAAACTAGACTTGGTGACCCACCAACTCATCAGAAACTAGACTTTATGACCCACCCACCCATCAGAAACTAGACTTGGTGACCCACCCACTCATCAGAAAAAGAACTTGATGACCCACCCACCCATCAGAAACTAGACTTGGTGAACCAGCCAATGACCCTTTAGACATTAAACTTGTTCACAATGACCACTAAGGACAGCGGCGCTCTATTACGGTTTATGAAGTGTGATATTTAAAACTCGTTTATAATCCTATCATTTATAAGACAGTACTTAACCGTCAAATTTATTCCCTCCAATCTACTGAGGGAGCAGCGATGGAGCAGTTTTCGAATATACTACCAGGTTAAGGCTATTTTTGGATAGCCAAATATTTAAAAAATCGTAAAGCTATAGCTAAGAAGAGCTAAAAATAACAAATCCTAGTAGGCAAATTTTTATTCATTGTGTAACATAATTTAACTGTCTGCAACTCTCATAATGAGAGGTATTCCTTATCGTGAACGATTTTGAGAGTGCGTAGAATATTTTCTTTTAAAGTTAGATAAAAATCGTTTTTCTTAACTGCCACTTTTACGGAGCATATACATATCGAAAACAGATAGGGATAAACATAACAAACGTAAAGTTAAAGGTTTTTAGAGAATTAGGTAATCTTTAATGTTTAGTGTGAACTACGGGGGAGGGGAAGTTAAGCAAGCGATGAGAACCACTCTTTACATATACGTATGAGGGCAGTCGGCTATTCTTACATATACGTAATACTAAATGAAGTTGAATCACTGAAATATGTGTGATATGTATCTTACCCACCTAATGTACATAACTCTGAGGTATAACTCAGTTTAATAAAGGTAGTGGAAATATAAAAACGCCTAACTCCGTGCAACAACTATAACTAAAATGTATTTCAGAAGTGCAGCAGAACCAAGACATCTTCTTTGAGTATAGCCAACTGTAATTAGAGATGAGCCACAGCTGAAATCTGCTGATAACACGTGATTAGCTAATTAATTGCTGTCGGATTACAGATATGATCCGCCTGTAGAGTACAAATTAATTAACTAATTAATTGGCTTATGTAAGCCTTTGACTCTCCTGTCAAAGTAAACAATGGACGGGTTGTCCATCTATACTAAATGTAATAGAAACGTGCCTGATCACTGCCTACATACGTATTTTATGAGAGCAAGTTGCGATAATTTAAATTAACATAACGCCGAAACCAATGTTTTTGCATGTGAATAATTGTCTTTGCTTAGATGTATTGACAGAACGGTATAATTAATATGGAGTGTTCCAAGGAACAGTGGAAAATGGCCAATAATTGTATTATAGTTGAAACTAACGGTGTGTGTTACACAAAAGACCACGCACTGCCGTCCGCACATATAGATCCCCCTCACCCAACGTACGTAGCACACAATATATCAGCTTGTGTTACACTAAGAGACCACGCACTGCCATCCACACATATAGAACCTCCCATGCAACTTACGTAACACACAATCTATCAGTTTGTGTTACACTAAGAAACCACGTACTGCCGTCCGCACATATAGACCCCTTCACGAAACTTACGTAACACACAATCTATCAGTTTGTGTTACACTAAAAGACCACGTACTGCCGTCCGCACATATAGACCCCTTCATGAAACTTACGTAACACACAATCTATCAGTTTGTGTTACATTAAAAGACCACGTACTGCCGTCCGCACATATAGACCCCTTCACGAAACTTACGTAACACACAATCTATCAGTTTGTGTTACACTAAAAGACCACGTACTGCCGTCCACACATATAGACCCCTTCACGAAACTTACGTAACACACAATCTATCAGTTTGTGTTACACTAAAAGACCACGTACTGCCGTCCGCACATATAGACCCCTTCACGAAACTTACGTAACACACAATCTATCAGTTTGTGTTACACTAAAAGACCACGCACTGCCGTCCGCACATATAGACCCCTTAACGAAACTTACGTAACACACAATCTATCAGTTTGTGTTACACTAAAAGACCACGCACTGCCGTCTGCACATATAGAACTTCTCACGAAACCTTCGTAACAAACAATCTATCAGTTTGTGTTACACTAAAAGACCACGCACTGCCGTCCGCACATATAGAACCTACCACGCAACTTACGTAACACACAATCTATCAGTTTGTGTTACACTAAGAAACCACGTACTGCCGTCCGCACATATAGACAGACCCTCTATCAGTTTGTGTTACAGTTAAAGACCACGTACTGCCGTCTGCACATATAGAACTTCCCACGAAACTTATGTAACACACAATCTATCAGTTTGTGTTACAGTTAAAGACCACGTACTGCCGTCTGCACATATAGAACTTCCCACGAAACTTACGTAACACACAATCTATCAGTTTGTGTTACAGTTAAAGACCACGTACTGCCGTCTGCACATATAGAACTTCCCACGAAACTTACGTAACACACAATCTATCAGTTTGTGTTACAGTTAAAGACCACGTACTGCCGTCTGCACATATAGAACTTCCCACGAAACATACGTAACACACAATCTATCAGTTTGTGTTACAGTTAAAGACCACGTACTGCCGTCTGCACATATAGAACTTCCCACGAAACTTATGTAACACACAATCTATCAGTTTGTGTTACAGTTAAAGACCACGTACTGCCGTCTGCACATATAGAACTTCCCACGAAACTTACGTAACACACAATCTATCAGTTTGTGTTACAGTTAAAGACCACGTACTGCCGTCTGCACATATAGAACTTCCCACGAAACTTACGTAACACACAATCTATCAGTTTGTGTTACAGTTAAAGACCACGTACTGCCGTCTGCACATATAGAACTTCCCACGAAACATACGTAACACACAATCTATCAGTTTGTGTTACAGTTAAAGGTAGCTGTTATTCCTCAATTATAACTAGAACATATTACTGGACATAAAACAACATAGCTGCAAGATTAATGTTTATGAGTTGCAGTAAACAGCCAAGCTACAATAATGTGTAGTAAATGTGACAACAAAGCCATAAAATCCAACTGATACAAAAGTGATTGGTTCGAGATCAGAATGTAATTTCATGTCTATTTGTCGGAGGTCCACATAATGCCCTTGTCTTCATCATATTGCTCTTCTTTCTTTGATCACATTGTCAGACAAGGCCTTCGACTGATGAAGTACGATTACGGTCAACCTTCATCCAACCAAGACACGGTCGTATGTTACTTTAAGCGATTATCTGACACTTGATGTTTTATAATTTTAATAAAAGCTTCTATCCTGTTCAACATTTAGCAAACTGTACAAGTATCCTATAGTTCTTTATGCAAAATGACTTATTTTAGTAAATTAATCCATATTACAAAGTCGTCTTACTCGTTTATTGAATGTGTTTAATGCTGCCATATTTGTTTATTTTAGTCTATTTACGCCAAAAGCATTTTTAACTAATTTTACTAACGATGTTATGGGGCAACGGTCCAAATCCAACAAGCAAAACATTGTTAGTGGACCTCCCAGGAAGCAGGTGGCCCTCTGCATTTGAAGCAGAAGTGCTAACCACTAAGCTAGCAAGAGTCCAGTTTTTCAATTATTTTTCATTCCAATCACTTGTTAGGCAAATTAGTAAAAAAATTTTGCCATGTATACTGATGAAGATTTTTTGGGACATCATCCATTCCTGATGAATTAATTTTAAAATATTGATAAAAATAAAAAGGATTATCATTGAATGGATAAACTAAATATTGAATGTTTGGTTGGATAAATTCTATCAGGTTTGATGAATACATACTTTATACTATCTAATATATCAATGCTGTTGAATAAAGGATAATAAATGTGTTACTATGGTCCAAAGGATTTACGACATCATGTGGCTGAGATTTGGCGACAGAGTCCACAGTCACCCTATAAATGGTACTACAACCCACCCTCGTAAACTCAAATGTTGGGCCTACCGAAGGCACTGGTATTAGGAGGATATGACAAGAAAACGCAAGTTACGGCAAAAATATATTTTATTGAAAAAAACTTGTTGTAAGCAGAACAAAGAAGTTTACGTTAATTTATTAAAATTAGTCTGTTGTCCGTTTGCGGTTAAATAACTGTGATAAACCCCAAACTGATCACAGTTATTAATAGAATTGGAATTAACAATAGAAGTGGATTAATACTTTAATATTATTGGGAAAACCCATTTATTTTATTAATTTAAGGCAGGAACCAAGAAAATTTTAAGAAATATATATTTAAAAACAACAATTTCCGAGCACCCCGCTATTTAAGGGAAAAGGTTACATCAGAGGCAAAAAATTAAATTAAAAATATAAAAATAAAATCTAACTGTTCTCTCTTATTATTCCCATAAAAATCACACTTAAACACAAAGTCCATACTGCACAGCAACCTCACCCTAAAAATACACAAAAGTCTGGAAGGAGGCCAAAAAGGGTAAAAAAAGGAAAAGGAGTGGTTATCACCTGCGTGGAGGACTTCTGCCTTGAGAAACAGTAACAATCACAGGCCGCAAAGTAGGATTAGTGGTCGGGCCAGTCAGTAAGTTCTCCACAGCGTCCCTAGGCGACTTCAAGGAGGAACGCAATGCAGGTGACGATCTATATCCCGTCCCGGACACTGGAGCTGAAGACCAAGGAGCACTCTAGCAACACATAACTAGTATAGACAGAAGTTGGAAAAAAAATAAAAAATAAAAAAAACGATAAAGACGATAAGAAGGAGACAGGAAAGGGCGGAAGGAAACACACAAACGAAAACATAGAGGAAGGAGAGGCTACCCAGAGACGATGAAACTGTGCAACGGCACAGTCTTGATGACATTAGTAAGTTATTTGCTAATTCTATGCTGAACACTAGAATTAATTCACAAAAATATGCGATATTATACAAAATAAAAAAATTAAACCACATTTAAATGGTGAAAGTAAACAACAATAAAACATTCAAATAGCTTTCTCAAGAAATTTGAACATAATAGAATAATTATTTATTTCCAATCGTTACATTAATGATGGCCTCACTCATTGAAAATCGAGTGCCAATATAAAATACAATGGAGTTACAATCAAAAATAAATGCAGTAACAATTACAGTTACATTTTTACCAACTAATTATTGTTTACATATTTAGTTAATATTAATTTCATATAATGTGGTAAGTTGGTGGGCTGTTTCTAGTTTATTCAATATTGAGGCTTGAAAAAAAAGTTAGTTTTGACGTTTATTTTCAATAATTGGTTTCATGCTAAACTCAAGCCACTATCTTTGCATTCAATAAACAAATGTAATTTTTGTTTTCGACAACAGAAAATAGTAACTCACAGACGGGTAGAGTACAATGACGGGTAGTAACAACATTGCTCCATTCGATGAAGACTGTACTCCCGTAATTCTCTAACTACTAACAACTGTGGCCAAGACTTAATTAATCCAGGACATACAATGCTGTACAAATTGGATGTGGGCTCTGAGACTGCTGAGTGAAATCCTCTTCTTTGGTGAAGCTGAAAACGGCTGACATCATCACAGAAGTAATGTTACATTACTGATAAGTGGAAGGCTGGATTTAGAAGATTCATCTTTTGTGTGTTTATTAATGGGATTTAAAAAATAACTGAGTTTCAGTAGGGGTTGTTTGAAAATTTGTAAAAAGAAGGATTTAAATTGTAGGATAATTTCCGTTAATTCACTACCACTACTTTTTTTGTTGCCGTTAATTCACTACCGCAGATAAATATTCTGTTACTCTAAAAACTGATCCCTAATCATTTTTACGTCCACTGTGGTATTCCTTATCCGCTATGAATCCGATATCACTGGCCTTATCTTATCACTTTCCAAGAACTTACACACGGAGAGCGCATTCGGCGGTAACTCAATCATTGAAAATACCAGTTTGTGATCATTTTAGTAGCCATCTAACCTAACTTAACTTAACCTTGGGTTAGGTTGGATTAGGTTACATGATTACAGCTTTATAACATATACTGTAGTTTCTATTTGGGGATATATAACGGAGTTTGACGTATTTAATATTACTAAATCCAATGCTTTGAAAAAGTTTATGGATATAATTAATTAAAAGCTCAATACGTACGTAGTATTTAATACAAATACCTCCATGGCATCGTGTAATTAACGCAATTCCACCAATGAATCTACTATATTGTAGATAATTAGGATTGTTGTATCTTAATTAGCTTCATGTCTTCGATAAAGGTTTAGAGAATAATTGAAATGCCTTTGTAATGTGTCATATTTACTGTAATACAGTAATAATGTAATATTTACAAAGAGAGTACATAAAATCGACTTTAATATTTAAATTAAGTTTAAAACGAAAACTGATAGTTACATTCATTTTACACAAATACATTTAGTTTTTCCATTCTGTGTGTGTGTGTATATATATATATATATATATATATATATATATATATATATATATATAGGTATATTATATATTATATTTACGGGTTTTTCAGCTACTACTTATTAATTGCCACTTATAAGCAAGACCTGTCTCACTGATTCTATTTATGTTAGCTAGTCCCTCCATAAAACAGCGCAGAGGGAACTCTGTAACTATGTGATCCATTGTTTGGATAGACTCTCCGCAATGACGCGATTGATCTAGTGACAATCACCATTTGTATTTCCAGTAGTTACGTCTGCCCATCTCTCTCGTAGGGAATGGACACTGTTGAATCCGTTCGGAACTAGAGTGGGTAGACGTCTTAAAGTAAACTCTAAAGAAAAATGATCAGCAAAATAAAGTAATTAAGTTAAAGAATAAACCCTCAGCTTGGTTAGTTAACGAAACCTCGCACCTTGATTGAGAAAAGAACTTCTTATCAGTTGGGCAAGAAGACTACTGTCGAGGAGAGATCAACTGATACAAAAGTGATTGGTTCGAGATCAGAATGTAATTTCATGTCCATTTGGCCGGAGGTCCACATAATGCCCTTGTCTCCATCATATTGCTCTTCTTTCTTTGATCACATTGTCAAGACAAGGCTTGACAATGATCAAATAGGACTCGTCAAGCAAGATTACAACCACACAAGACACAGTTACAGATTTCTTACGTAAGTTTGAAGTATTTCATAATATGAATACATTGCTAGCAATTAATTTATATACAGGATAATGCATTTTTGTAGTTAGTATGAGTACTGAATGAGTACTAATGAGGAATACTTAGTACATTTAAAAATATACATATTTAAATTGTCTAGTTGTACGAATTTAGGGGCTGATTCATTGTTCTAATAACAACAAATCTTTATTTCACTACGACAATTTAACACTGTATTGTAAACATCAATAATTCAATATAATATTCAATAATTCAATAAAAAAATTGTCTTGTTGGAATTAGTGTCAGTTCTATTTATATGACATTTTATCTTCCTTATTCTCAGCCATGAGAACTCGTCAACAGAGTAAAATTATTTTGATATAAAAAGGCGTTTTAGTCGAGCTTTAAATTGAGTTGGAACGACGGACTCGTTGATGCTCCTAGGAAGCTGGTTAATTAATCTGACTTCAGCTTGAGATGGAAGTTTTTATGAAACTGTGTTCGATAGTTGTCCCTTGTCTTAGGTGTTGTATGTATGAACATTACCACCCTGAGTCAGTTCACACCTGAATCTGTACAAAATTACCTCAGGGATATAGTGAGAGGGTAAAATCAGTAAACCGAGCTCCCTAAAAGCTTCGCGACACAACTCTCTATACCCCAATCTTAACAAAATTCTGAGGGGTTTTTCTGTAACCTGAAGACTCTTGTAAATTTATGTTTGGCATAGCCCCCCCCCATAGGCCTAATCCATATTATGTTAAATGTAGATGAATAAGGCCAAAATAGACTGTCTTCAAAATCTCAAGGGAGCAAAAATGTGCCAGATTACGTAAGGCATAAATACCCGAAATAACCTCGAGCGAACGTAATCAACATTCTAAGCCAAACTTCTGTCAAGGTCCACCTCCAGAAACCGAGTGGAATCAACTTCTATAAAGAGGTATCAGGTCCTCTTATTTACCAGTATCTGAAGTTTGAATTAAATAGTCTACATATTTTAGAACTGTGTTGTCGAAGTGTCAGTTTCAAATATCCGACAGTGTTTTTAATACTTGATCTTTTAAAACTGAAAATTAGTATTCTATTAAGACCTATTAACTAATAGACTTATTTTACAAAATAACTACTCAGACTATTATTAAACCTGACGCTATAAACGTTCTTTGGCTTCAGCTATAAACGGTCAAAAGGTATGGTGCAATCGTATTAGTCCATTTAAATTTGTTTGTGGATTGTGTAATTAATATCATTCCATTGCGAACAATATGTACTGGACTAGAGATAATTAGAATGGCTGTCGTAATTACTATTTAATTAGTTCTATGTCTTTGATGAAGGTTTAGAAAATGTTAATTATGGCCACTTTATCACGGTTAGGTAATTGAATGAGTGTGTACATTATACCACTGTCCTACGAAGAGGTAAAAGCATTTGATTTTCTATTGTTTTCTCACTCTTCCATCGTCTGTTTTGAAACTTAACAAATTTTTTAATACAAGGAAAACGTTCTGAAACAATCACAGCCCACATTTCTATGTAGTACTCGCTTTATTGCATCGATACACACACGGTGCCTACAACAGACAGAGCTATGCATTACGCACATCTTCCCCCTCTACTTTCCCACTACTACAGCCAGCATGACGTTTCACGGGAGAAGTGGACAATAGGGACGCATTTAGGAGCACTAGGTGCCATAGGTCTACTGGACTATACAGTGTTATAATGTTTTATTTATTTTTTTTGAGAAGATTTCATTTAAATTAGTTAGAAAACTTTTAATTTGGAGGGAGCAAGGCATACTTTGTAATAAATTTATTAAAACAATTTATTATTTAGTATTTTAGACATTCCAAACATACTACAATTAAACGTCTTTAGGGTATAAAGAACAAGGGGCCTTGTCGATTTTTTGGCTGAAATTTTTTCATAGTAGATACATTGATAAGAAACAAGAATAGGAAAGGCCTTAAAAATAAGTTCAGCGGAAAGGCCTTAAAAATAACGAAAATTAGGAAAACGAACAAATATTTTTTCCACAAATATAGCGATGTTGGTACTCAAATTGTGCGGTATTTGTCCTGATTATTAGGCACGTTAGCGCCGGAAATGTGCCGTTTTAAGTAAGGTTATGTTTTGTTAATATAAGTCTAGGTTGGGAATTGATAGATTAGGTTTGGGATTGTAAGGTTAGGTAGGTTAACCTAACCAAAACTAACATAATCTATAACAACCAAACCTAACATAAGCTAACCAAACCTAACATAAACTAACCACATCTAACATAACGTAACCAAACCAAAACCAACATAAACCAACCTATCAATATATAACCTAGCCCTATCCTAACAGAACGTAACCTTACGGAAATTCGCACATTTCCTGGTTGGCTAACGTGCTTAATAATGGCTTGGTTGTAGAAAACAACTTGCCATATGCGTGATCAGAGATATATTCTGCATTTGAGTACCCACATCGCTAGAAAAAAATATTTGTCCATTTTCCTCATTTTCGTAATTTTTCGGCCTTTTCGCTGAAAAAAAAAAAAACATTCATATTCATGTTTCTTATCTACTATGAAAAAAATGTCAGTTAAATAAATCGGCAAGTCCTCTGTTCTATATAATTATCGTTTTTAAGATAGCTTACAGAACATTTATCATATGAAAAATTGTTTTAAAGTTACTTGTTACTCAATAAAGTTTTTTTTAGTTTCTTACATAATTTTCTTTCAAATTCCTTTCTTCAATATAGTTTTATTTTCATTTGCTTCTTTTATCAATAGATTTTCCACTAAAAAGTTTACATGTTCGCACAAAACATGAAATTGTATCTAGTTCATATTTTCATGTTTGCTTTGCATAACATTAGTTACAGTTGCCATAACACCTTGTCTCTGTTTAAATTTCCTATCCATTAAAGGCAACGAATTCTTCTTCCATATTTTCACAATACAGAACCGATCTGACTTTACATTTATTAAAACTCCCTTTGATATTGCTGCAAGCCTGTCAGCGTTATTATTGCGATACAGTCCCGTTGGATAACCGTAGGCCTACTCGAGAGTGGTATCAATATTTTGACTTTTTACTTTGTGTCTAATTTATCCCGCTTAAATCTTTATCAAATCTAATTTTTCTTTACAAAATTAAGCTTCCTTTTCAGATATGTGATTTATACACTGCTCTTCTGATACATAATTTTTAGTTAACCACTATCAATCACCATTACATAACTTTTTCAAACAGTGAAAATAATAATTAATGAGGGGTATTATTGCATGATGGTTTCACATTTTTATGAGCCGGTATATTTAGTGATTTTACAAACTCGGAGCACCTCATCCATGGTAAATAAAACTTTTTTTATTAATCCGTCTGTTTACTTGGATTTGTTTTTCTTTCAGTAAAAGGCCATCTGTTTTACAAGGAAACACTATAGGAGTGTGGAGAGACACAGGCTGACCTTTAATGGCGAAATCATCCCATGTCCTGGGTATTACCAATAATACCCATGTCCTGGCCAAATACCTGGGTATTACACTGGATAGGATGCTATCTTTCCTTGGACGTGTTACTACGAAGCTTCAAGCGGTCAGGGCAACTTGGAAGCTTGGTCCATTGTTTCGGAGGGCTTCCCGTCTGACTGTATCTACAAAATTTCTTCTGTACACGTCCATCATCAAACCCAGTCTTCTCTACGGAGCTTCTGCCTGGTACGCTCTAGCCTCCCCAAACAACAAGAAGAAACTGAGGAGTTTCCAGCCAGCCACCCTACGACGGGCCACGGATTCGTCTTGGTTCGTACGAAATTGTGTCATCGCAGCACAGACTGGCCTTCCTACGTTGGTGACTTCGAACGCTCCTTGGCGAGGAAGATGTATGATGCAGCAGAACAGTCTGAGTGGGACCACATCACGTTGTGGGCCACCAGTGTAGGACCTCCACAAATAGTGTACCCTAGTCCTAGGGTTCTTCTGAATGACCCTCCATAATTGTTTACTTCTTTTTTGTTCATCTATTGATTCATTTTCTCATGTTCGCCTTCCATGCATTGTATTCATCTTTCTACTTCATCTTGTATCATCTGGTTGTATCTGTGCTTTTTGGCACATTTACTGTTTATTAATGTACATTTTTTTAAATGTTTCTTTCCTTGGCACATAAACATTTTCAATGCTGATGCACCCTGCTTCATGCCATTGCATTCTCTTCCATATGCACGAAAAAGTGGGAGGAGTCCCAAACATATGAACTGAATTGAAGTACTGTTTAGCAGAAATAGTCGCTTAACTAATTTGTTTTAAATACAAAACAAAATTACAAGAATGTTTAAAATTTTCCAATTTATTGTAGCATAAATTCACGCACTCGACAAACTAGGGTCCGATAACCGAAGTGCGTATCTTTGACAGCTTCCCTGAGAGGAGCTAACTGTAATTAGGTTAGGACAAGCCGTATTGTAATCAGCTGATAACACGTCATTGGTTAATTAATTGTCTGATTGTAGATATGATCCCCCTGTAGAATTCACCTGGCACATTGCAAACTAAGTAAACAAAAGTAGTCCGTCCAGCTGTCATAATAAATATAACGAAAAATTATTAAGTTTAAATAAGAAAATTGTGGTTACTTTTTCATTAGAATGCATTTAGATAATACTGTAACCAACAAATATGTATTTTGACTACATTCATAATAGAATAGATTCAAATAAAAAAACTTTATAAATCAACAATACATAACAAAACTCATTTGTTGTTAATTTGTTGTACACTTAATAAGCGTACAACATTCTTAAGCTGTAAAAGACTTATTTTGGTAATAAAAACAGAAAGTAAAAACTGGAACAAATAATTTTTTTTAAATAAAAATTTTAAAACTGAGGCACACTTAAGCAGTGATTAATTGTTTTCTACTATCAGCTTTGAATTTATTCGACATTGAGACCATATCATAATTACAAGTAATATATACAGGGTGGAGAAAATATGGAAATGCTTTCATAACAACGTTATTTTTTACATAGATAAATTTGTAATTTAATTTTTTTACTAATTGTGTTCCTTAAAGTATAGTTTTTGATAAGAATAATTTATTTAAAACCGCTAAATATCTGAGAAACAATATTGTTCAAATTAGTTACTTTGAAATTCAAATAACCGCTACTCCGGAAAGGATAAACCTTTCAAAGTCCGGTTTGAGGCAATTAATTTCTCTTGAATATACCTTTCATTTGATACCTAACTCGACCCAGGCTTACGTTGAAGATTTTGTTCAGCTCCTCGTGGGCCATCCCCCTGAAATAATTAAATGGCGCTAATGGCTTCAAAAAGTATGTTCTTTGTAACGATGATGATGTACAAATTTCACTTTTACAAGTGAAGTCATAGAAAAGTTGTGAATGTGTTTCCATATGTTTTTCCACCCTGTATACACTTATAAATGTATAGATAAAAAAATAATAAAATACTCTTACTGTTATTACATAAAACCTGTTACCTATTGTGATTGTTATAAGATATTATTTGTAAGTAAAGAAGGTTAGTTCCTCACCATACTAAGAGTCATATGTATCAAAGTTTATTTAACTTGCGAAAGACAATATCTTTCAACGAAAAAAGCATCACAACCAACTGTCACTCACAACAAGCAATTTTATTTATAAATAGATACTTGGTATGACAAAACACCTGCCGATGCAATGTAAATTGTCAATGTAGGCAAATAAATGACTTGACTTCTATGTTTAGTGGCTCGCAATACATGTGCAGGTGTGAAACTGACGATGAGGATGAGCAAAAGCATGTTCTCTGTGAACACTCAAATTATTTTTAAACATTATTTCGATTTTTTTACCAACGTTTTTCTTTCACAAAAGTGATAAGAACTTCGAAGTTAATTAAAAGAACTTGTTCGTAATATGGTTAACGCATACTACAACCCCCTCTAACGCTGTGGTAGTGGTCTTTACGTATTGGTCTGTAGATTCAAAATTTTTAAAAAAACTAGGGGAAACCCCTACACGTTTCTCGTGCCAACCCCCTCCCTCGCTGCGCTAGTGACACCTCGGCATTTGACTTTTGACAACAAATATTAGTGGTTAAACTGTATTAAGTAAAATCATAATACAATATTTTCTTGTATTTCTAGTAGCTGACACATTACCCTTGGGTTTCAACCTATTTACAAAAACTAAAACACGGTAACTAAAACTTACGGTAGGTATCACACGCATTTCCCCCATACTTTCCACTCAGCATGACGTCACATGGGCGAAGTGGCTGCTTTACGGACATGTGTACTGGACAATTCCTTTTTTTATAATTTTTATAAGAATTTTTAATTTAAATTAGACTTGAAACTTTTGATTCGGAGCAAAACAGACGTATTTTGTAATGGTTATACTTAAACAATTAATTATTTTATATTTCATTAATAACAAAAATACTAAAATTATGTTTTAAATTACCTTACGTACATTATAATATAAATCTTCCAATAGATGATGAGACTTAGCTGAATTAAGATATTCGGAAAACATTTTATTTCATCATTTAAATATTTATATAACGTTTGCTGAGTACTATTTTCTATTTGGAATTAATTTTCTTGCTCGATGTAACAATTACAGTAACATCTAGCGTATATGCAATCATGCCTAAAAACAAGTTAAGAACCTGTGTAACAGAGCATATTACAATTTTAGTGTATATTCACGTGATTTTTATTAAAAAACTTATTTGCTGAAGCTAAAGTTCCAGAGATAAACTCAGCAGCTTTAAAAACATTTTGTCTTTCAGTACCAGCTACAAGAAAACGGATTATTGTAAATTTAAGAGTATATTTTAGGTCTCCTTCTTGATAGTTCAGAAGGTTTTAAAAAACATTTTTCTTAATTATTTTTCCATCTTTAGTGCAAAAGACCCACACACGACGTTCCTCATCACTTGGATTCATAAAAATAATTGCGTCTAGTAGTACTTTTAAATAATTAAACAAGCTCCTACCTCCACGTCAATATGTATTTTTGTATATTGTGTAAAATATACAAAATTTATATGTATGTATTTTTGTCAATATGTAAAATCCTCCCTTCCACGTCACAAGCTGAACACGAAAGTCAATTTTTTCGACTTGCATCAGATGTTCTTCCACGGTAGTTGGAACTATACACGGTAGGGGCCACCAGTAGGATGCGCAGTGGCACTCGCACGCACTGACGTCACGTGGCCATAGTCTACGCTGCGTCTAGACCCGCCGCCGCTGTCGCAGTCGTACTACCCAGTGCTGTTTCCCAATCTTACTGACTATTTATTCTGTAAACTGCTATAACTTATCATGTTTGTTATTCTAGTGTTTATTTATTGTTAAGTGTTAGTAAATTGTTTAATATTTGTGTTAATAATTAATTGTTAATAAGTATTTATATCTTGTGTTTTCGTGTATGTTTTGTACATAGTGAGTTATGAATTTTAGAACTAAAAATGCCTAATTGTGCCGTTGCAGACTGTAAAAACAAATCGGACAACGCAAGTAAGTTAGGAATTTCCTTTCATATTTTCCCCAAAGAGTCGAATTTGTGTAAGACATGGATTCATTTTTGTAAAAGAAAAGACAGTTTCAACACTCAGACGGCTCGTTTGTGCTCAGAGCACTTTAAGGCTGATGATTTTGAACGGGACCTAAGAGCTGAGCTTTTAAAAATTCCGAAAAGAAATTTACTAAAATCCGGAGCAATTCCAACAGTTCGCAAATTTTTACCTATTGTGGAAAACACATCGGAAAGAAAAAGTAGAGCAGAAAAGCGTGAAAACAAAACCATTGTTAAATCACTGACAGAAAATAATGGCAATTTTATTCACAATTTGCATTCTTGTAAAACACCAGTACTTGGAAAATGTACTAATAATAGCAAAAATCCCTCCGACAATGTAGAATTACCAAATTCTTTTAATGGCGCCCTAGATGAAGACAATCCAGAAATCTCATTCTTTTCTGAAGTAAATTTACAAACCCGCATAAATGAAAAACTTAAAAAGGAAAACGAATTTCTCACAATTGAGTTGAAGAATGCCAAGATCTTGATTAATAAACTGGAATGTAAACTAAACAAATACGAAGCTCTTTTTTCGGCTTGTCAAAAACAACAAGTAATTAAAGGAAAGTGTACAAACTGGTCGTCTGAGGATGTTAGTAAAGCCGTAACTATTAGATGTATATCTAAAAAAGCTTTGTCATATGTAAGGGAAATACTTACCTATCCTTTACCGAGTGAAAGAACCATAAAAAGGCGGCTTTCACAGTTTCATACACCACCAGGTTTCTTAGATTTAAGTTTGAATATTCTCAAAGGTCAGGCATTGATTTTAAACGATGACTTCCAAAAAGATGTTGTAATGAGCTTTGACGAAATGAAAGTGAAGAGTGATGTATGTTACGATAGCATAAGTGATCAGTTTAGAGGGCCTCACACAAACGTACAAGTAATGATGATTCGAAGTCTCACAGGGAAATGGAAACAGCCCATTTATTATCAATTTGATCAAAGCGTCACAACGGAAATATTTATGGAAGCAGTTCAAACTGTTGAGTCTTCTGGCTTTAGAGTTAGGGCTTTTGTTAGTGACATGGGGGGTCCTAACAGAAAGTTATATTCTGACCTGGGTATAGCACCACAAAGCTCCAGTGTAAAGAATCCATCCTCCGAAGATCGGGTCATTTGGGCGTTTTGTGATATTCCACATGTTTTAAAACTGTTGAGAAACCATCTCTTAGATGAAGGGTTTGTGCTCAATAGCGGAGAAAAAGTAACAAAGGATATACTTGTTAAACTTATAAATCATCAAAAAGAAAATGATTTGAAGTTCACCTACAAAATCACCGAAAATCATTTACTTGTCTCTGGAAGTGAGCGTCAAAATGTTAGAAAGGCAGCTGAACTATTGTCGAAAACAGTAGCCAAGGCAATTTCATATGTATTCCCTGGGAATGATGATGTTGTAGAATTTTTCACAACTGTTAATGACGGGTTTGATGTCCTTAATTCTAGGATACCGCATCATCCAACGAATAAATTGAAAAGCGCCTATGGCACTATGCTCGAAACACAGAACTTGATATTAGATAAACTTTATAACTTATGCGAAAGTATGAGGGTTATCGGTAAAACAAATGCACTTCCATTTCAAAGAGGCTGTATGATATCTGTAAATAGTCTAAAGGGTTTGTTTGCAAATCTAAAAAGTGAGGGGTACAGTTACATCTTATCATCTAGATGTAATCAAGATGTTTTAGAATCTTGTTTTTCTATTATACGCGGATTAGGCCGATTTTATGACCACCCCTTGCCAACGACTGTAACTCAAAGAGTGAAAACCCTTCTATTAAGCCGTAACGCCAATGAAATATTTAAAGGTGGCAATTGTGTAACTGAACAATGTGACACCTTAAGTGCAGAAATATTTGATAAAGTTGAATGTGTAGATACTACTGAGACTAATGAACTAGTGTCCGAAATCGGGGTGGATGAAGAATTTAACGACCATGTTAATTCTCTAATCGATCAATTAAATTCTATTAGTGGCACAGAGAGCAGCAGCATGCATAAAGAAGATCGAGATCTGTTGAGCTTTTTAGCTGGCTATAATGGATATCGCATTAAAAAAAAAGGTATCCAAACATCTTACAACTACGGCCACAAAACAGGGAAAATTGAAGGAACAACGTGGCTTTCAACATTATCAAGAGGTGGTCTTATTAATCCATCCAGTGAATGGTTAACCGCAGTAGAAAAATTTGAGGAAGAATTTTATTTCTTTCATGGGAAAACATTAAACACAGGTGTGAATGTAATGAGGACATTAATTGAAAAAATTAAATTGAAGTTTTCTCACATTGATGAATTTGCAGTAACATGCTATGTAAGAACGCGGTCTTTCATAAGAATGAAGGAGTTAAATAAAAAATCTACAATGAAAAGGTTGCCTTCAACATGTGTAAGTGATGACGTAAAACGTAAAAAGATAAATAAAATGAAAAAACTTTTGAATTAAACATTTTTGTGCGTGACTGTAATAAATTATAGTGTTTAGGTAAAAAGTTTTCTATCAAATTTGCAATATTACTAATCAACGTTTGCTAGCAAAAACGTTTTATAACAAGTGTTTAATAACAGTTTAAATAAAAGTTCATAGACATATTTAAATCAAATCCAGGAACCACATATACTGTAGGATCATCAACAGGACCTTCAGATTTAGTAACTACTCTCAGGTAGGATAAAACTTTTACTAATGTGTTATATTCATCAATAGAGCATTTAATTTAGTGTTTTAAAACTCAGTAATCTTTAACCTTAAGTATATCTTAACAAATTATGATAAGATACACAAAAAAACCATAGCTATTGCATTAATGTTAAAGTAAACTACATAATAATTATTTGGATGTATTGCCAAGTTACGATGGTTCAAAATTATTTTAAATTGAATCTTGCCATCCTCTAATTATTAGTCATTTTTATTATTATAATAAGTATAATAAATAGGTTGTTGCCAGTTCCATGTTTTATACCGTATAAATGGCTCAATTGAAACACACTAATAATGAAAGATGCGGCGACTTTCAAATAACTGCATGTAAGCGGCCAAGGTGGTCTGCCGAGTCTGGCCACGTGACGTCACAGCTGCCTGCCTGGCTGCGCGTGGCCCCTACCGTGTATAGTTCCAACTACCGTGTGTTCTTCTATTGCTTTGTCAAAGTCGTAAAATACTGGCTGCCTCCATTTTCCAACCAAATTTCTTACAACTACTTGGACGTTGTTCTGGGGTCCTAACATTTTATCATCAATAGGCCTACAGGCACAAGTCTGGTTATAACTTCATCTCAAAATAATATAAAACGGCATTATATTAAAAATCAGAAAACACAGGTGCAAGGACTTTTAAATGTTAAGACTTATCTCAATAAATCCAGGCGTTAATTATATTTACCACAAACGACGTTTGATTGTTATTTCACTAAGAAAATGGCATTTCAAAACAACTCGTACATAATTTAGACATTTTCGAGATAATCAACTAGTCTAATGTTACCGCTTTAGAAATGTCTTCGATGACCAGCTCCTTCATTTTCGAGATAATCAACTAGTCTAATGTTACCGCTTTAGAAATGTCTTCGATGACCAGCTCCTTCATTTTCGAGATAATCAACTAGTCTAATGTTACCGCTTTAGAAATGTCTTCGATGACCAGCTCCTTCATTTTCGAGATAATCAACTAGTCTAATGTTACCGCTTTAGAAATGTCTTCGATGACCAGCTTCTTCATTTTTGAGATAATCAACTAGTCTAATGTTACCGCTTTAGAAATGTCTTCGATGACCAGCTCCTTCATTTTCGAGATAATCAACTAGTCTAATGTTACCGCTTTAGAAATGTCTTCGATGACCAGCTCCTTCATTTTCGAGATAATCAACTAGTCTAATGTTACCGCTTTAGAAATGTCTTCGATGACCAGCTCTTTCATTTTCGAGATAATCAACTAGACTAATGTTACCGCTTTAGAAATGTCTTCGATGACCAGCTCCTTCATTTTCGAGATAATCAACTAGTCTAATGTTACCACTTTAGAAATGTCTTCGATGACCAGCTCCTTCATTTTCGAGATAATCAACTAGTCTAATGTTACCGCTTTAGAAATGTCTTCGATGACCAGCTCCTTCATTTTCGAGATAATCAACTAGTCTAATGTTACCGCTTTAGAAATGTCTTCGATGACCAGCTCCTTCATTTTCGAGATAATCAACTAGTCTAATGTTACCGCTTTAGAAATGTCTTCGATGACCAGCTCCTTCATTTTCGAGATAATCAACTAGTCTAATGTTACCGCTTTAGAAATGTCTTCGATGACCAGCTCCTTCATTTTCGAGATAATCAACTAGACTAATGTTACCGCTTTAGAAATGTCTTCGATGACCAGCTCCTTCATTTTCGAGATAATCAACTAGTCTAATGTTACCGCTTTAGAAATGTCTTCGATGACCAGCTCCTTAATTTTCCAATAGTTATTATGTTCTTCTGGTATTCTTAAAACAGGTTTTCAAAATTTCATAACTGCGGTTAAAACGTTAATTTTTGTATTCGCTACGGTAACTGTAGTTCCTGTGCCATTTCATAGAATCGTTGTTTTATAATTATATTTTCTAGTTTGAAAAATAATTATAATTCTTTGTTTACTGCTGAACTGTTTTCGAGGTGTAATAATATGATAACTATGATATTTTTACAGCCTTCAAATACACACGCAGAAGGAAGTTCCGAATTTCGGTTTTTTTCTGTTTCCTGCAAAAGGAATTAACGATGTTTTCCTTTCACGAGTGTTAGCTATTTTATTTCTTTCGCTAGAATTTGGAACATAAATCAATTTAGTATGTTAATAAATTTAACTGACGATAGTTTTGGTTTTCGTTTCTGTAATTCTCACCCTTAAAATTTATCAGAAAATCATTTTCATCAAACTGTTTAGAACTATGAGCATTGTCAACCTTTATGCACGTATTTAAGTATTACGCATTCATTTTCCTTTCGGGATAAATGAACTTAATGATTACCTTTGTTATATTGTCTTTCACTAGTTCGACAACCAGCCACTGCACGCCAGGGCATAGTTGTTGTCCTATATTAAATGTTATAATAAATATAGAAACAAACCGTAACAAATTACTAAAGATCCAAGCATTGCAACAAATTAAGTTTTACATAATTGTTTAAAAGTTTTAAGTTATACAACCGGCAACTGCTCAATACGGCATAATAATTATTATAAGTTTTAATGGAATGGAATGAATGCACTTTCTGGCAGCAAACCAGCTGTTCGCCCATGTGACGTCACTGTCACCTCAGTCTACTGCGCAGCCTCGCCGTGATACCTACCATAAGTTCTATTTACCCTTCTCAATATTATAAACATCACTGTGTACATTTTAACAGCTGTTAAAATTACTTATACATCATTGTTAACATTTGAACAGCTGTTACATTTTGACTAATTTAAATCCCTCTCCATGTACTATTTTCAAAAGGCCTTAGACTCCATGTACTTAAGGCCAAATTTGTACTTTGAGGGCTTGCTGTACCCTTCATGGTAAAAATATTGAATAACTGAAACTTTATTGCACAACTACGAATAGAGGCAAATTTTTTGACACCTCAATCATTAAAATTGATGAAGAAATAAGGGAGGAGTTGCGTTGACAAAAACGGCTTCACGTATTATATATAAGTATATTCTTTAATTCTTCTTTAAAAAATGTCTTTGAATTATTATTTGGAGATTATATTGCAGATAAGCATTATATTAACACACAAAAACTCAAAAGTTTTCATAAAAACTAGTAAATGACCATTAAATATTAAAGCATTGCCACTGAAACGACCAAACAGGAGGTACATAGCATACCGTTTCACTGTATCATGTACATAACGGATGAACTGACACAAGAATTGTCTGGATCAGCTGCTTGAATAATAGAAAGTGATAGAGTAAACAAAGCACGAGTCGTTCTGTTCAACTTGTATGAGACTTGGGACAAAGGTTCTATTTACGATCTCTTGTATTTACGTTTCTACGAATCTTTGGATCTATTCAAATCCATGCGTAATGAAAGTGTCTTTTCCTTTCATAATACAAGAAGCACGTGGTGTGGGTTAATTTTTTTTTCAAACTATATGGTGTACTCCAATTCTACACTAAAAATCTTAGTTTTGAAGCACTCTCCGCTATAATTTAATATCTACACTTATCTGGTTCCATATGAAGAATTGTTGTAGTCCTTTCGGTGTGAGAGGCTCAGACTAAGCAGACAACTACTTGTCTTGTATAAGTTGGTCCGAGAAGAGGTGAACGACTCGTCCAGTCTGGGGTCTCTTTCTTTTAGAGTCGCAAATTTCAATAGTGGAAATTAATGTTCTTTTAGTTTGCCGTATTGTCTAACCGTATTGCATGCCTCCTCGTCATTGTTGAACCGTATCGCGTGCCTCCTCGTCATTGTTGAACTGTATCGCATGCCTCCTTGTCATTGTTGAACCGTATCGCGTGCCTCCTCGTCATTGTTGAACCGTATCGCGTGCCTCCTCGTCATTGTTGAACCGTATCGCGTGCCTCCTCGTCATTGTTGAAACGTATCGCGTGCTTCCTCGTCATTGTTGAACTGTATCGCATGCCTCCTCGTCATTGTTGCGGATGATGAGGTCTTACAACTTTGTTCTGAGAAATAGTAACAATAATATTGAAATTTTTAATGACAGTTTAGCAGTTTTTAAAAAGGAATGTATTCACTATTTATCATAATTTTTTTTTCTCAACTTGTTGATTTCAAACTATTTCATGTGGACTTTACTTCTTCTTAAGTATTGTATAATATTTTCATATTAATCTTATTTTGTATTTTGGCCAAGTATGCGTGTTATAGGTAAGTTTATAGTTAATTTATTTTTATAATTCAAATGATTCTTGTAGGACTACAGTACTAATGTTATTTGCATGGAAATTTTAATTATGGAAGCATGGGCGTTGACCTTGAATGTTGTAAAATTTGTTATAGTATTTATTAGCTTCATATTATTATCATATATTAATTATTGTTTATCGTATTATTTATTATATTCAATATTGTAATGTATTAAAGCATGTACTTATTATTATTTATTTGTGGAAGTGAAGCATGAAAGACTCTTTTCAAGTCCCACAATGAACACTTTAAATTAAAATTACTGCTTGATTGTAAATAATAGGGCTACAACCTGTAATGAAGCATGAAAATAAAATTAAAAAAAAAAAATATGTTTAAGCTATTTTTCCGAATTTACGTTAAATAGAATATATATTATTTAAATTGGTTATCTAGTTACGATAGATTCCAATTTATGGATGTTTTTAGTAGTACGTTTTTCTTCCGGTAATTTATTAGCAGTTTTTATTTGTGTTATCTTTGGTGAAAACAAAAAAAATTTAGTTTCTTTATGATTTATGTTCCCAGATTTTATGTTTCATAGATTCACATAATGTTATGTAATGTAATTTAACTGTTACAACAGAAAAATATCTAAAGAGTAATGAATAAAATTATTAAGAATGATGAAACAATTTATTTTATAATTTATATTGACGCTATCAAGTAATTTTATTATCACTGTTTTTATGAAAATTGAAAACGTCTTGGAAATATAAATAATATTATGATGAACAAGCAAAGTATTTCATTTTATATCATAGGTGGACCATATGTACCTAGTGAATAAAAAGATAGAACACTTTCAGGCCTATGTGTTCATAAAAGGAAAAGGAGGACCTCCATTAAACGTATGTGTTTCCATTGAGTAAGAAGATGGGTCTCTATTAGACGTATACATCTATTGTGAAGGAAGGAAGGCCACCATTAAACAAATGTGTTCATTGAGTGAGAAGGTGGGCAACGATGATACGTATGTATCCATTAAGTTGTAAGTGGTAAGGTGGTACACCATGAAACATATGTATCCATTTAGTTGTAAGTAGTAAGGTGGGGGCAGCATGATACGTATGTATCCATTAAGTGGTAAGGTGGTTCACCATGATACGTATGTATCCATTAAGTTGTAAGTGATAAGGTGGTACATCATGATACGTAGTATCCATTAAGTGGTAAGGTGGATCAATATGATACGTATGTATCGATTAAGTAGAAGGTGGTAAGGTGGATCATCATAATACATATGTATCCATTAAGTGGTAAGGTGGATAACCATGATACGTATCTATCCATTAAGTGGTAGGTGGTAAGGTGGGTCACCGTGATACGTATGTATCCATTAAGTGGTAAGGTAGTTCACCATGATACATATGTATCCATTTATTAGTAAGTCGTAAGGTGGGTCACCATGATACGTAGTATCCATTAAGTGGTAAGGTGGGTCACCATGATACGTAGTACCCATTAAGTGGTAAGGTGTATCACCATGATACGTATGTATCCATTAAGTGGTAAGTGGTAAGGTGGGTCACCATGATACGTAGAATCCATTAAGTGGTAAGGTGGGTCACCATGATACGTAGTACCCATTAAGTGGTAAGGTGTATCACCATGATACATATGTATCCATTAAGTAGTAAGTGGTAAGGTGGGTCACCATGATACGTAGTACCCATTAAGTGGTAAGGTGTATCACCATGATACGTATGTATCCATTAAGTGGTAAGTGGTAAGGTGGGTCACCATGATACGTAGTACCCATTAAGTGGTAAGGTGTATCACCATGATACGTAGTACCCATTAAGTGGTAAGGTGTATCACGATGATACGTAGTACCCATTAAGTGGTAAGGTGTATCACCATGATACGTATCCATTAAGTAGTAGGTGGTAAGGTGGGTCACCATGATACGTAGTATCCATTAAGTAGTAAGTGGTAAGGTGGGTCACCATGATACGTATGTATCCATTAAGTGGTAAGGTGTATCACCATGATACGTATCCATTAAGTAGTAGGTGGTAAGGTGGGTCACCATGATACGTAGTATCCATTAAGTGGTAAGGTGTATCACCATGATACGAAGTGCCCATTAAGTGGTAAGGTGTATCACGATGATACGTATCCATTAAGTAGTAGGTGGTAAGGTGGGTCACCATGATACGTAGTATCCATTAAGTAGTAAGTGGTAAGGTGGGTCACCATGATACGTATGTATCCATTAAGTGGTAAGGTGTATCACCATGATACGTATCCATTAAGTAGTAGGTGGTAAGGTGGGTCACCATGATACGTAGTATCCATTAAGTGGTAAGGTGTATCACCATGATACGTATCCATTAAGTAATAAGTGGTAAGGTGGGTCACCATGATACGTAGTATCCATTAAGTGGTAAGGTGTATCACCATGATACGTATCCATTAAGTAGTAGGTGGTAAGGTGGGTCACCATGATACGTAGTATCCATTAAGTGGTAAGGTGTATCACCATGATACGTATCCATTAAGTAGTAGGTGGTAAGGTGGGTCACCATGATACGTAGTACCCATTAAGTGGTAAGGTGTATCACTATGATACGTATCCATTAAGTAGTAGGTGGTAAGGTGGGTCACCATGATACGTAGTATCCATTAAGTGGTAAGGTGTATCACCATGATACGTATCCATTAAGTAGTAGGTGGTAAGGTGGGTCACCATGATACGTAGTATCCATTAAGTAGTAAGTGGTAAGGTGGGTCACCATGATACGTAGTATCCATTAAGTAGTAAGTGGTAAGGTGGGTCGCCATGATACGTATGTATCCATTAAGTGGTAAGGTGTATCACCATGATACGTATCCATTAAGTAGTAGGTGGTAAGGTGGGTCACCATGATACGTAGTATCCATTAAGTGGTAAGGTGTATCACGATGATACGTATCCATTAAGTAGTAGGTGGTAAGGTGGGTCACCATGATACGTATGTATCCATTAAGTGGTAAGGTGTATCACCATGATAAGTATGTATCCATTAAGTGGTAAGGTGTATCACCATGATAAGTACGTATCCATTAAGTAGTAAGGTGTATCACCATGATAAGTATGTATCCATTAAGTAGTAAGTGATAAGGTGGCCAACATGATATGTATGTTACCACTACGTGTGATGGTGAGGCACCATTAAATATGGAAATTAAAACAATTCCTGTAAATCTTATAATCCAGGTTAAATTATTGTCTTATTTAAAATCTTTACCTGGAAGCTAGAATGATTGGGGTTTTAAACCCATTGTTTATGGATTCTGGATATTCCTACTTCATGAGAATAAACGAAGGTCCATAAATAGTGTTCACTAATGAATGCTACGAATTTGTTTGTAGCTAGAATATTTAATTACTATCATTACTGTACTGGTGTTTTTTAGTTTAAATTATATTGATGTAGCCAGAATTTTTTGGAAAACCTTGAGTCGAAAAAAATGAGAAACATTTTAAGTTTTATAGAAATATATTTAATAAATACATTACAATCTCTCTGTATGTTACGTAACGTCTTTAACGATTTTCTAAAAGAAACATAAACTAAGTGAAATAAATTAACAATTTAATGCAACAACATAATAAAAATCAACGTGTGCTGGACAATACCCCAAAATCAATCATTAATTTATTTCACCAAGACCAATACTGAAACAAAACAATGACTTTTAACTTTTCAAATAGATTTCTTTGTACCAATGCTTGTAATTAAATGTAGTTTGTGATAAGATGATAAAACATGTCTAAAGGATACTAAAATTTAGCGAGTTTTTGAAGCCGAAACAATACATAGCCAATCAGAGTAAGAAGGGCTGCAGGGAACCAATTTGAGGATTACTCCGGTCTTTGATATATGAGCCCGCCGTCCACTAACGCTAATGCTATTGCTTCAACCCCCCTCCCTTCCTACTTTTGCTTCTTTTACGTGTAACCTCCATTAAAGATACAACGTTTGTTAAGAATTTTCGTTAAAGCTGTTCTTGTAGTGAACCATAATTAATTATATTTGAAAATGAGTTTACTTAACATGAGTAGAAACATTATAATAAAGGGCTCATAAAATTATTCATTTTTAAAAATTGTTAATTTTTTAATATATAATCCGTAAACTAAGTTATTACGGAAACAAAATAAATAATTGACCGGAAGACCATCTATTTTTAATTATTATGATTTTAGTTCCAAATAAACGTAATTCGGTTCCAACATTAGCCCTTACAAAGTTAATAAAGGAGTATCTCTCTATGGGGTAAAAACATATTTACAAAATAGAGATGCAAAAATTAATATTACATAGCAGTCACAAAATTTGGAACTGGAATTTGGAGTTCCACAGGGTTCAGTGTTAGGGTTAATTTTATTTATTCTTTACAGAAGGCATGCGATTGTCTCAATCATAACAAAAGACTTGGAGTCAGGTTCAGAGTGTTTGATTGACAGGTTCAAATAACATCATAAAGACGTACTTATACAACCAATGTTTTTAATACTTTACAAAGGTTTTGTACAGTATAAATATTAACCTACATTCAGGTCAATAAATCCTTCTTAGTCTTTTATAAATTGAGTTCAACTTAGGCTATTACTGAAAGTCCAACAGCAAAGACAGTGAAATGACCTACAGTATATCGTGGAATACAAAATAGTGAGGTAAATTTCGTATTTATTATATCATAAATAATCATTAAATAATATTTGTAACTTTACATCAGCAATAATTATTCTGTCTTGTATGTTGAACATGGAGCTTATATTGTTTTTTATATACTTTAAAATCTAACTCAATCGAAATCAATATTTAAAAACTTTATTGAGTGAGGCGTTTCTATGGCAAGTTTAAAGTGTCTGATGAAGATAGCCTTGCCATCGAAAGCCCCGACTCATTGGTTTACACTGTGTTTGTCTTAGGTTTCTCTACATCCAATTACCACTAACACTCTACCCAAGCTCCAGACATTTACAGTTGTGTCCATCATGGTTGTAAGTACTGGATGGATGCCTTGACAAATTAAAGTAACCAACACTCTACACAAGCTCCAGACATGTACAGTAGTGTTCATCATGGTTGTAAGTAATGGATGGATGCCTTGACAAAGTAAAGTAACCAACACTCTACACAAGCTCCAGACATGTACAGTAGTGTCCATCATGGTTGTAAGTACTGGATGGATGCCTTGACAAAGTAAAGTAACCAACACTCTACACAAGCTCCAGACTTGTACAGTAGTGTTCATCATGGTTGTAAGTACTGGATGGATGCCTTGACAAAGTAAAGTAACCAACACTCTACACAAGCTCCAGACATGTACAGTAGTGTCCATCATGGTTGTAAGTACTGGATGGATGCCTTGACAAAGTAAAGTAACCAACACTCTACACAAGCTCCAGACATGTACAGTAGTGTTCATCATGGTTGTAAGTACTGGATGGATGCCTTGACAAAGTAAAGTAACCAACACTCTACACAAGCTCCAGACATGTACAGTAGTGTTCATCATGGTTGTAAGTACTGGATGGATGCCTTGACAAAGTAAAGTAACCAACACTCTACACAAGCTCCAGACATGTACAGTAGTGTTCATCATGGTTGTAAGTACTGGATGGATGCCTTGACAAAGTAAAGTAACCAACACTCTACACAAGCTCCAGACATGTACAGTAGTGTTCATCATGGTTGTAAGTACTGGATGGATGCCTTGACAAAGTAAAGTAACCAACACTCTACACAAGCTCCAGACATGTACAGTAGTGTTCATCATGGTTGTAAGTACTGGATGGATGCCTTGACAAAGTAAAGTAACCAACACTCTACACAAGCTCCAGACATGTACAGTAGTGTTCATCATGGTTGTAAGTACTGGATGGATGCCTTGACAAAGTGAAGTAACCAACACTCTACACAAGCTCCAGACATGTACAGTAGTGTCCATCATGGTTGTAAGTACTGGATGGATGCCTTGACAAAGTAAAGTAACCAACACTCTACACAAGCTCCAGACATGTACAGTAGTGTCCATCATGGTTGTAAGTACTGGATGGATGCCTTGACAAAGTAAAGTAACCAACACTCTACACAAGCTCCAGACATGTACAGTAGTGTTCATCATGGTTGTACGTAATGGATGGATACCTTGACAAATTAAAGTACCCAACACTACACAAGCTCCAATCATGTAGTAGGTATGGGCGGGTACGAGCCACTTTACGAGTATGGGCGGGTGGGTCAATGCCATTGTACGTGTATGAGCGGGCGGGTGGGTCAATGCTACTGAAATCTAAATTAATTGTTACTGAATATTTGTCGGTTTTATATGTATTCTCACATTTCAATGTTTATACGTTTTCAGATATTTTTGCTATTGTAGGTATTATGAAAATAGGTTTATAATTTTGTCATTCTTCTTTCAGACCATTCTTGTACACTGGTATAACCTCAGCCCATTTTATTCTTCATAATATGACATGAGGCCATCATGCAAATGGGGACCTTATGTAAGAATAGGGGCATTCTGGCCAACAAAATCTAAACTATGGCTGTTTTAAATTTAAATATTGTATCATGTATTTCCACTTTTTTGTACTTAAAAACGTTTAAGATACATATATTGTAGAGATTTAAGCACTTAAAGTGCATTTTTGCCCAGCCACTAGCCTCACTGGTAATATTATATAGGAAAGTATTCTCAATAATGTAAATTCTAACCCACATCAATTACATCAATCATGGTTGTAAGTACTGGACGGATGCCTTGAAAAAGTGAAGTAACCAACACTCTACACAAGCTCCAGACATGTACAGTAGTGTCCATCATGGTTGTAAGTACTGGATGGATGCCTTGACAAAGTAAAGTACCCAACACCCAACCCAAGCTCCAGACATGTATAGTAGTGTCCATCATGGTTTTAAGTACTGGATGGATGCCTTGACAAAGTACCGAGCACAAAGTACAGGTCACCTCCAGTAATGCAAACAACACAAGTCATATACAAGTGTGAGTTCTCAGACAGTTCTCTCCTTACTTTCACAGTTTATAAAATATTTCCTTTTTGAATGTGCCATTAAATTAATATTAACCGACACTACGTTTAGATTGTTTCAAAGTTACTATGGAACACTTGGGTTACAGTTCTTGGAGTCAACTTCTAAATTCTAAATGGGAATGTGGTCATGTGATGAGTCATGAACACCCGCCATTTTAAGAAGAACACAATAATGGAATCAGAATTTTAATAGGTTGTATTATTCTTTAGTTTTAAACTACCTTGTTATTTTATTTACTTGGTCATCGTATGTGTATTTTCCTAATCGCTTTGTGAATATGCCATTATTCCCCCACATTATATTTGCAGTGTTTCAATGTTATTAGGGATCACTTGGGGTCCAAGATCTAGGAGTAACAACAATATATTTTTTCCTGTTTGTATTTGTAATGAGTTTTTTTTTGTTTGTTTGTTTTTTTTTTTTTTTTTTTTTTTTTTTTGTGACCATAAGAAATCAGTTTTAATTAGGAAAATGTTAGTGCGTAGACCAATTAATTGAATAAAACGCCAAAATAAATTATAACTAAAGAACGACACATTCTTTTTATACTCTGATTATGCTATCACTTTCAGCTCAAAATGACGGTGTTTCATGACTCATCACATGACCACATTCTCGTTTAAAATTCTGAAGTTGAAGATCAATACCACTATCAATCAAGGTAAATTAAGTGTGTAATCAAGGTAAACGTGTCGAATTAGTTTTTTTCATGCTGGAATGCATTTGTGTAACATTTATGAAGTAAAACAGTTTTGTAATTTTAGCATGATGATGATAAAGTATCTAAACTAAACAAATAATAAATACATTTTAAAAAACAAATCATTAATTATTCACATAATTATTTGTAGAAATTTAGCTAAATAAATTACTTTTGTATTTGGTTGTCATTAAGCGACCACTATTGATTTGACCTTGGCTGTGTGGCCAAATGTATGTAATTGACTAATTTACGTTAAATAATTCATTAATGTTCAATTGTGGACACGCCATAGTAACTGTAAAGTTGGTCCTTAGTAATCAGTTATCTTAGTTATGTGAAACTCTATTACAAAATATATCATTCAGATCTATACTACAGAAAATGTAAACAATGCATACAATGAACACAATCATAATAATAAAACATAGTTTAATAAACATTCTAAGATATTTTCTAATAGTAATAAATATATAAAACGTCATAATCACACGGTACACTTTGTAGTCAAGTAGTAGGTACTCTCGGAAAGGCCAGGAGCTGTCCTCTAACGTACATTGAAGGCGCTGTTTACGTGGGTACACTCCGTACTTATTTATAAATTTATACTTTTTAAATGTATATGTTAAAATTAATATTTTACATTATAATAAATTCAGCCAAGATATTATTTTCAATGTAATCTTGGCAGATACAGTGATATTGCTTAGACTCAAAATTATACATTTTACACATCCCAATAATTAACATCCATTTGAAATATTACACATTAAAAAAAATAATAATCACATTACAACAATTTCAAAAGGATAATATACATTTTTATAGCACAAATATTTGTATTTTCTTGGTGATAAAAACTGGTTTATATTGAAGGATTGATTAAAAATATGTTATTTTAATTATTTTTTATTTATTTAAATAGTAAATTTATCCATTTACTAAAATCCATTTCATATTTTATTATATAAAACATTTAAATGGATCATTAAAACCCAAATCTACACGAATACATTTCAAAGAAAGGAATCATTTGTAAAAAGTACAATACAGTGAGAGGAGTGCCTTCAAGATGTCGTGATACTACATGAACGCTCAGCTGTATTGCAGAACGGGCCAGAGTAATCTCCTGCCTCGACGCGAATAACCGTAAACTACTTTGATGGATTATAATAAGTATTTCAACTAGAAGAAACTGATTATTTTGTGTAACTGGCGCTTGTCAAAACTCCGGCAACTTGGTAGGCGGCGCTACTTCCATTAGCACTTGGATCAAGAAGTAGATCTTGTCTGAAAATACCATAATAAAATCGTTAAAAATTTGTAATCAAACAAATTAATCTAAACATTTTTTAGTGATTAATTGGCACAACCGTCAGTGTCTTTATGTTGTATACTTTTAAAACTATCTAATTCCTCGTTGGTACTAACTATGCAATTGGTTAGTTAGTTAAAAAGTTGGTTCACACTTAAATATTCAATAATTGACTATATTAATTTAAATACAGGGTGAGAAACAAATATGGTACCACTTTTACAACTTTTGTATGACGTCACTTATAAAAATGAAATCTTGTAAATGATCATTGTTACAAAGAACATACTTTTTGACACTATTAGCGAAATTTCATCTTTTCAGGAGGACGGCCCACGAAGAGTTGAACGAAAATCTTTAACGTAAGCCTAGGTTGGTATGAAATGATAGGTCTATTCAATAGAAATTAATTGCTGCAAACCGGACTTCGAAAGGTTTATCCTACCCAGAGTAGCGGTCATTTGAATCTCAAAGTAACTCATTTGAAAAATATTATTTCTCCGCTATTTAACGATTTTAATTAAATTATTCTGATAAAAAAATGATACTTCATAGAATACAATTACTAAAAAAAAATTAAACTATAAATTTATCTATGGAAACAATAACGTTGTTGTGAAAGCGTTTCCATATTTGTTCACCCTGTTTGGATAATGCATTTTAAAATGTTGTGTTGGGCATTTTCAGGCATTTTGAATTTTTTATTCTTTATAATATTGTCCGTTTTTTATTTATGGACACTCAAATAGTTAAAAACGGCATCTTTTGGTATTACAAAATTGATACAACAACCATGTTTTATTTTCTAATATTAGCTTGCAGGCTTACATTCATACATTTTAGCTATCATAAAGGTTGATTATCTGAGACAAAATAAACAAATTTAGCATAATACTGTTTTTTAATAACCCAGTTTCTACTAATAATTTTTAAAAATTTTCTTATGTCTTTTTTCAACGTAGTTTCACAATTAAATATATTTTGTATGATAAAGTAGCACTTTACCAACCGTAAGTAAATGATTATGATAAATATACATCATAATAACACAGCATAATTTTGAATATTTAATGCCCTAGCTCCAGAATTAGATACTACATTACTGGAATGAAATGTTTGAAGAAAACTTTGCATCATATAAATATCACCTGTTGCATTGTTGTCAAAATGACTTATTACAATTAATTGCCCTAACGTACAATTGTGTGCCAATGATAAATGATTAAATTAATAAATTATTAAACGCTAAAAAACACAACTAATAATAATAATAATAACAACTAATAAGTGGTACTCAATACTACTACAAAAAATTAAACTTTTGTAAGGTAAGTTGTGGATTCTTAGTAAAACAGTTCGAACTGATGGCCCGTTGAAGGATAAGACAATGACAGTTTCTCAATTGTAGAGAACAATGGAAATGCATCAGAGATAGTATATATCAACAGTTATCAAGTGTACTTTGATAGTTGACCGGGGATACACCAGCGTTGAGATCAGTGTGTCACCGACGAGAGGCTGTTCTAACGAAGCCTTCAAGCTTGTTGTTCTTCTACGCCGTCAGTCCACTCGAGCATTGTTTCCTACACGTACTGGAATTGTGTTGAGTCAGTAGAGAGACATCAGAACTCTTTGTTCAAAACAGGAAGTGCGCCGCATCGTTGCGTCAATTATTACTACATTGTTAGATATTCACAACTAACACCACAATAAAATTTAAAAAATCAAAAACAATGAAATTTTTTTGAAAGTTTCAGGACACTTTTCAAAAAAATTAAAAATACAAACTTTCCAAACAAATGGTCGCAGGAAAGTTGAATTTTTTACTTATTCAAAAATTCAAACGTGTCAAGGCCACTTTAGGCTGAAAAATTACATTTTATGATTGATGGTGGATTTCCAACGCTTCAAGTGTTATAAGGGACAAACACGACGTTTCTACATGTATAACAACTCTAGGCGTCTTCAGGTGTTACTTACTACTTTAGTTTACATTTACAACTAGTTTTTTTTGTAGGCTAAAGTAGTAAGTAACACCTGACGACGCCAAGAGTTGTTATACATGTAGAAACGTCGTGTTTGTCCCTTATAACACTTGAAGCGTTGGAAATCCAAGCCATTTTCTACCAATTATGAACAATTCGATGTCAACAAATAATTTTTAAACGGCATACATTTTATGTTGAATGTATGCTTAAACACATAACGTTATTTACTTGCCCGTGTAAGGAAAGTTGGCTTTACGGTAGACTAAAGGGACGTAGACTAGGACGCCCAAGCCGATGAACAGAAGAGCTCCAAGGTGACCGAGAGACGGCTCCATAACGATCGGTACGGCAGCCAGAACAGCGGACAGTCCGGCCAAGAACACAGGGATGACTAACGGCACCTAGAACAGATTACAACGATACGTAATACTCAGTTAATATGACTATCGGCACGGCAGCAAGCACAGCGGACAGTCCGGCCAAGAACACAGGGATGACTAACGGCACCTAGAACAGATTACAACTATACGTAATACTCAGTTAATATGACTATCGGCACGGCAGCAAGCACAGCGGACAGTCCGGCCAGGAACACAGCGATGACTAACGGCACCTAGAACAGATCACAATGATACGTAATAATCAGTTAATATGACTATCGGCACGGCAGCAAGCACAACGGACAGTCCGGCCAGGAACTGGGATGACTAACGGCACCTAGAACAGATCACAACGATACGTAATACTCAGTTAATATGGCTATCGGCACGGAAGCCAGCACAGCGGATAGTCCGGCCAGGAACACAGGGATGACTAACGGCACCTAGAACAGATCACAACGATACGTAATACTCAGTTAATATGGCTATCGGCACGGAAGCCAGCACAGCGGATAGTCCGGCCAGGAACACAGGGATGACTAACGGCACCCAGAACAGATCACAATGATACGTAATACTCAGTTAATATGACTATCGGCACGGCAGCAAGCACAGCGGACAGTCCGGCCAGGAACTGGGATGACTAACGGCACCCAGAACAGATCACAACGATACGTAATATTCAGTTAATATGACTATCGGCACGGCAGCAAGCACAGCGGATAGTCCGGCCAGGAACTGGGATGACTAACGGCACCCAGAACAGATCACAACGATACGTAATATTCAGTTAATATGACTATCGGCACGGCAGCAAGCACAGCGGATAGTCCGGCCAGGAACACAGGGATGACTAACGGCACCCAGAACAGATCACAATGATACGTAATACTCAGTTAATATGACTATCGGCACGGCAGCAAGCACAGCGGATAGTCCGGCCAGGAACACAGGGATGACTAACGGCACCCAGAACAGATCACAATGATACGTAATACTCAGTTAATATGACTAACGGCACCCAGAACAGATCACAACGATACGTAATATTCAGTTAATATGACTATCGGCACGGCAGCAAGCACAGCGGATAGTCCGGCCAGGAACACAGGGATGACTAACGGCACCCAGAACAGATCACAATGATACGTAATACTCAGTTAATATGACTATCGGCACGGCAGCAAGCACAGCGGATAGTCCGGCCAGGAACTGGGATGACTAACGGCACCTAGAACAGATCACAACGATACGTAATATTCAGTTAATATGGCTATCGGCACGGCAGCAAGCACAGCGGACAGTCCGGCCAGGAACACAGGGATGACTAACGGCACCCAGAACAGATCACAACGATACGTAATATTCAGTTAATATGACTATCGGCACGGCAGCAAGCACAGCGGATAGTCCGGCCAGGAACACAGGGATGACTAACGGCACCCAGAACAGATCACAATGATACGTAATACTCAGTTAATATGACTATCGGCACGGCAGCAAGCACAGCGAACAGTCCGGCCAGGAACTGGGATGACTAACGGCACCCAGAACAGATCACAACGATACGTAATATTCAGTTAATATGGCTATCGGCACGGCAGCAAGCACAGCGGATAGTCCGGCCAGGAACACAGGGATGACTAACGGCACCCAGAACAGATCACAACGATACGTAATATTCAGTTAATATGGCTATCGGCACGGAAGCCAGCACAGCGGATAGTCCGGCAAGAAACACAGCGATACCTAACGGCACCTAGAACAGATCACAACGATACGTAATACTCAGGTAATGTTCTATAAGTTATCTTGTTGTTAAAAATAGAATATAAGGAAATAGGTTTCCTCTGAAAAAATACGACAAAAATGGTAATTTGCCTCAATTAGATTTTAAGATCTCATGGTTTTTAAATAAAGTGGACCCATATTCAGCATATGCAGTTCCAACAGTTCTATAATTGGAAGTTTTCTAAAGTTCTCACCCCATTTCCATTTTTAAAAAAGAAGTTTGTTTCTCTCACTGCCCACTGCGATCTGTTTCTTTAGAACCGACTGTTTAAATGTTAGGCATTTAAGCCAACCCCGGTTTAAGTCTACAGGATGGACGGGCCGTTAACATCTGCACGGTCCGAGAGTATCAAGCAGATCGGGCCGATGGAAAGTACATGTGCTTGAGAACTGAATTGTTAGTTTTTTATTTTACCTTCTTACCATTGAATTAGATTAGTGTACAACAATTCGTCTGCACAATATGGGGATCCCAAAAGAACCATAATAGTACATTCTATATTTCCCCATAGACACTTTTTTGCTTGTACTATTCTGTTCCAAATATCATACCAATACTACGTGGTTTGAAATCTACGTTAAGATGTAGGCCCCTTAGTCCGCTGATTATGGTGCTATTCTTCAATGGCCCTATCTGGGCAACAGTTGAGCTCAATTAGTAACCAGACTTCCACATTTATCTTGCACTCATGGAATATAGTTCGTTTCGCTTTAAAATACGCTGTGATGGCGTCTCAACTCTGATTATCTTTCTTTTCATTTATTAATTACTTTAATTATTTATGTTTTTTAATATTTAACGTCTCAACCCCATACAGCTTATGTTTTTGCGAATCCTACTCATTACCAAACTATACCCACGTTTACACGGACTCTACACACCACCACACTTCAATAATACGTTATATTATTGCTTATTTATATACAGACTCAAGAAACATTCCAATAATTCTGCAAAACCTAACTTGACTGTCAAATCTCTTTCTAAAGATTTTTAATTTCGTGTGAAGTTTTTCCTCCTTTCTTTTATGTTGGGCTGACTTAAATTTTTGTGTACGGTTCGTTGCAGTTTCTCAGTTCCAGGGTCTAGAAAGGGAGGTGGACCGTCACCTGCATTGTCTTTCCACCTTGATAATGTATGGAGACGCAGCGGAGGACCTTCAGGTACCTGCACAAGCAGGTATGCTGGTAGTAACCAGGCAGGTATGTTTGTGGTATACCTAGTGTGTGTGCATGTTTACTCATAATAATACTGACTGATTTTGTATTTCACAGTTTACAAATCATTACACTCATACTCAATAGACTCACTTTGTAAGGCCTAGGAACATCGGGCTTGGTTCTCCTGAGCACTACGAGAGCTACAAACGCCAGCCCGTAGAAGGTCCAGATGAGGAAGCTGGCGAACTCTATGAGGCTCACGATGTCTCCGGACAAAATGAATAGAAGTGTCAGCAAGCCCTAGAGCACAACAAATACATGATTGGAACCATAGAAGAGGGGGGAAATAATATTCATCCTTATTCAAGGAAAATAAAATATTACTACTGAACTGAGTTATATTTTCCTGGGTAAACTTCCATGGTCAACACTATTTTGTAAAAATTCGTGATCTTCGGGAGATGAACGAGTCATTAAATTCTGTGCATTATACACAGAATCAGCCAGACTTTTGGCCTCGATACAGAGAGCCACAATCAGAGAGACACACTGTAATAAACCGCTAACATCATTGACAGTAATGACAACCAATTTATACAAAATTGGGTTATATTGAATCACACTCACACACAGATGTAAACAACTAATCATAATTCCGTTAAAATATCTGTTTGTTTATACATTTTTCAAAATATTTTATGTACGTAGAGGTAACTTTGGAGTAACTAGAATGCACTATCGGACCAGGATGTATTATCAAGGCCTTCTCTTAAGATTTAGAGTAAATAAATCTATTTGTCGTAAATGTTTTGTTTTCTTGGGACCTGAAACGTTTTATTTGTTGCCTCAGTACAACAAAAGTTGTAATTTTTTGTTTGTATATATATATATATATATATATAATTCAGTTGTGTGTACAATTTTATAATTAAAATAACGAACCATAAAATTTAGTGCCAGTTTTAAGGTGTGTCCAGTGGTATTGAGTGACCATTTATCAGTCGTTATCAGCAGAAGTTATTTATTTTGTAGATAGGTGAACTAACCTAACCGACGTATGCTCGCCGCTGGAATAACAGTAATAAGCACAGACTGTAATATTTTTCTTGCTGTGATAGCCATAAGAACTTGATATTAATTTGTGATGAAACGCTTCCAGTAGACTAGTTCGGTGAGAAACAAAATTAAATCGAGTCACATAATGTTATCGTAAATACATAGTTATTTTTTGTTAATAACCAAGTAATAAATTTTCTGACGTATTTTGTTTTATATTATAAAACATTATATTTTTAAAACCATATATTATTATATTACGATAAAAGTAAACATTCAATCCATCTTTATCATTTACAAATGAAACTTGTATAAGTTGAAGGAACTTATAAATTAAGTATAAGTTTTAGAGTTGAAACGTCGAATTTATTTTGCATGAATCATGAATTCGGCCATGGAAGTACTTATATCAACTGGCAACAGCTGTATCAATTTAAAATTGATTGGTCGAATTGCGTCAATGGTAGGAATTCATTAGCGAAATCAATTCTGATAATTTAAAGTAACAATAAATACTGTAAACACAATAAACAAAATTACAGTCATAAATTAATTTTACTTTTATGGATGACATTCGGTAAACCGGCCGGATCAAGATAAAACAGTTATTAAAATTCAGAGTAAATCATTGGATATGGTTAAAAAAAATAAATCAATGGTGGAAACTAAAATATAAACAAAACAGCTGTACAGTAGAGCAATGAGAAAAAGAGTAGTTAAAATATTCCAACTAACGTAAGACCTCATTACACTAGTCATTATTGCAATGATATAACTAATAGCCACTTTGAAACACATTTATATTCTTTACAAATAGACTAGTCAATTATTTGTAAAATATTTTATGCTAATGAAGCAAAAGTGTCTAAGACGTGTTAAATATAAGACCAAATCTCCGTTAAATATAAGTTTAGGTGCACTACCGACCCTCTAAAAGAATAATAAATCATAATCATTATTTAATTATATTTTGTAAGTAAGATAATAACTTAAAACGTAACAGGTTTTTCAGTAAGTTATATAAGCTGCTTAGAAAGTGACCTTCAGAATGTAACTGTGAAAGATAAATGAATAGAGTGGTGGAAGTGAGAGAGAGAAACTACTTTTACCCAACTGTGGTGTCATGGCAAGGCTGCGGGCTGGCAGTGGAGTAATAATCCCCGCCCACTACTTCATTAGCAGCAGTGATCATGGGTTGGTTTGGTTAACACTAATGAATCAAGCTTAGAACGTTTAAATTAAATCATTATTTAGTACTCAAATGACAGTTAATAATAACAATATGAATAATAATGTAAACAATCATAAATATCAATTAAGCAAACTTGCACAGTTCATTACAGTTTTTTCTCAACTAAACACCGTTGCGGAAGTTGTAAACTTGAAGATGGAGGTTAGTCACGCCCGAGAGGTAAGGCAGCTCAGCGGAGGAACGATTGAACTCCGTACATGCGCTGAATCTATCACGCAGGTCGCTTACTGTCCGGCCTAATTATATTTATTATTTTAAACTAAATATAATTTTATTATTTGACTTCTGGCACCTTGATAGTTTCTCTTTAACGACACTGACCTGCAGTACGACGGCGGGTGCAGGTGTGTACCTCCAGACGTGGATGTACGACAGCACTTTAGGCATGTGGCCCTCCCGCCCTCCGGCAAACGTCAACCTGCACAACACATCCAAGTTCATTCAAAATACATATTTTAAACATAATATGTTAAAGAATGGACTAGGGTCATGTAGACAGAAAACCAACGAAAATATTTTGTAAATAGAAAATTACATCCATCTCATTATTACAAAATAAACACTCGAATACATAAATATTTACAATAGGTTTTGAAATGCATTTTTACAAACATATACGTAAATATTTATGTAAAAATATACGTGAAAAAATTACAATATATCGTTTAGTGTTGATATATAATTTTTTGAACGTACAACAACAAAAAATATAAAAAACATGACATTCAAAGTTATATATACTGAGCTATTTGATTTTATAATATATGCATATTTCGGCGAGATTAATATGGAAACATTCATCTCGACGAAAAGCTTTTCGTATTTATTTTTCTCGTGTATATGTAATTAAAATGAACACTTTAATCTGAAATTGTGTTTCCATGCTGATAATGAGTTATGGTAGTCTTAAAATTAACGAAAAACAAAGCACGTACAACAATTGAAAAAAATTTAGAACATTGAGTTTAAGGATATGTTTAAAATAATAAACAAAGATAAGGATCAGTGACATAATAACATTTTGGGTTACATTATATTGGTAGATATATAAAAATAACTGAACTAAATAAATCTTATCTGGAAAATTTCGATTAATTTAAAAAGTATGCCCCTTTTCTGTTATTAGTCAATAGAGGATTTCGTAAAGAATAAAAACAAATCGTTTGTAAAGTTAAATTTTTCTTCTTTAATTGTAATAAAAATAATTTCCCTAGCTGTTTTGACCCAAAAAATTGGGCTTTGTTGAGCTTTTTTGTTTTTAGTCATGAGAGTGACTTATGAAATAACAGTTACCTTGGATTGGACCAGACATCCAACCGAGGCGTGGAACTGTCATTGAAACAAATGTAAAGAATACATACGAGAGAGGCCTCGAAGGGAATGATGTTGCAGCTCGAGGAATGTGCGTCTTTTTTATATTTATTAATTGAACATGACGTTTTTTTCTTAGTCTGAAGCCTCATTAAATCAAACAATTCCTTATTCGACATATTACAAGCATTGGCATGCGTCCGATTTATAAATACATGTTTAAAAAAAACTTGAATAAATGTTGTCGACAAAGTTATTAAAAACTATTAACTCCTTGCTAGAAAGCTTGCTGTTACAATTTAAATAGATTAATTTAGTCCCAAGTTAGCTGCGTGTCACTAAAAGCTGAACAATTATGAGAGTTACTATGGGCTGCAAAATCTGTTGCTCGGACTGCATCATTTTCCTGGATTTTTGAGGTTATACAGGGTGTTATAAAAAAGTGTGGTAAAACTTCAGAAAATGATTAAATAGGTAAAAATACACAAAAAAGTTCATGTGAAGAAGTGTCTTATCTCGCTTAGTTTGGCATCTCTCTGTCTGTGTTAAAAAAAAAAACCCTTATCTCCTAAACGATATTAGCTATAGTTTTGAAACTTGGCACGAATATTGAACTTCACTCCACCTAATATACTATAAAAATATAAAATAGTATTTTTACTCGTTTCAAAATGGCGGCCGTTTAAAGTTTTTAATGCTACATTTCATGAAAACCAAAGCAAAAACAAAAGATTGTTACGGTACCTTATATGTAGCTTCAAAAGAGGCAAATCATTTGATACCTCATTTGTTACAATCGGGCAGTAAATAACTGAGAAAATTTAATTTTTCTGACTGTGTGCAAAATGTTTTTTCGACTTTCGTATACTTTTGTGTCTATTGACTTGAACAAAACCACCAGTCACATTTTTTACACAGTCAGAAAAGTTACATTTTCTCAGTTATTTACTCTCCGATTGTAACAAATGAGGTACTAAAAGATTTGCCTCTTTTTAAGCTAAATATTAGGTACCGTGAACATTTTTTTTAATTTTTTTCATGAAATTTAGTATTAACATTTCGAAACAGTATATTAGGTGGTGTGAAGTTTCAAAACTATAGCTAATACAGTTTAGGGGATATGGTATTTTGTAAAGAACACACATACAGACAGACGGCAAACCAAGCGAGATGAGACACATTTTCAAAGGAACTTTTTTCTTTATTTTTACCTATTTAATCATTTCCTGAAGTTTTGCCCCACACTATTCAAACGCCCTGTAGAAGTGAAAAAGCATAACTTTTGCCTTCTTGTTAGTTTCTGTAGAAAATGAATGAATTAAGTTAATCACTTGGCGAGAAAGAGTTTAAAACGTAAATAAACATAGGACGAAGAAGGAGAAAGTAAAATGTATCAACTCATGAAACTGAGCCAGATTGACATGTAAACTTCTGCATCACTTTGATAGAGTTTATCAATATGAAACAAAGAGGTTTATTTGCCGTTTTTACTATTATAATCAACTTATATATACTTAGCTGGGTTATAATAAAATCAAATAGAATTGGCGGGTCAAGGTCAGTTTTAAGATAAACCAGCTGGCATTATTTGTCGTTCATAAACGCAAACTAAATGGCGTGAGAGGACAGAGAATGTTTACTTCTCCCACCATAGTTCCCATCATGCAGCAGTGAACTGCGAGGTACAGTCACGTACAAAATATATTATATCAATGATGGTAAAATATTTTAACTATGGTTAGAACAAATTTAAGTTTGGTGGAACTGACAATTACTCTAATATTTAAAACATGAAGAGTACTTCGATACAACTCAATTGAATAAACAGCACAATAGCAGAATGTGGGATAGTTGTTGTTATGACAGAACTATGCTTCTAGTTTTAATAGTGACTGTACTAAGAACATACGATTGACAGTGCGTGGCGGGGAACAAATTCTGTCGCACGTGCGCTGTTCGCAGGCCAACAACAATGAATCGGATATTTGTGTAAAGTTTTTATTTTGAAACGAAATATTGTTTACAGTTAGACCAAAACAAGTTGATAAACTTTCATTTATAATTTTGTATATTTATTTTATAATTTTATAACTATTTATATAACAATTATTATTTATAAATACTGTTATCTTTACAAGTAGGCCAATCATTGCTATGCCATAAATTGCTGTCACAGGCCATAACAGAGTTTAGTTTTGTTAAATAGGGTTATTTTTAACTATAAACAACAACAAAGCAGAAGGCGCAATACCAGCAATCAATTAATGTTGACCTTGAACCGCCATTTCTATTTGAGTTTATTATAATAAATGTTTATAAAGTAAAACAGGCTGGTCATAGAAACCTGAATGGTGAAAGTTATAAAAATAACGGAATAATAAAAAATTACGACTATCTGCGTCAAAGCATTGTTTTAATTTTTTATATAACTTTGTGAAGGGTACACACAATTAAACAAAGCCTAAAAGAACTCGGTGGGTCACCGACAGATGAAAGGGGTAAGTATGATCATAATGACTGTCGTATCCAAGAAGAAGTATAACAAACACACATTGGATCATTTAAATGTTTTTGTAGTCTGTAGGGTAGATTCATTCTTGCCAGGTTATTCTTTAGAAACTTTTCTTTGACGCTTCTTTAAAGTGATAAAACAAAAAAAGTGAATGTTGTACTCAAGGGCAGTCGAGCTAGTTTTACATATTGGCATTTGACATACAATTAATTCATATACTATATAATTATCAATGAGAGTTGTTAATCAATTTAGTTTCGCAATTTTAGAAATGATTCTTACGCAATTCTGATTTGTTATGTAGATTTTCATATCAGTTAACATTAATTAAAATATATATGAAACAATTATTTAGGTATTAGAATAGTTTGGAAATGTTTTTTAAGTCGATAATATCAACAGAAATGTTATCTATAAGCTTAATAAATTATCGAATTTTTATTTTCAAGAAAATAAGGTCTTATACATTTCCTTAAATGACGTTTTCTTGGCTTGTAGAGCTCGTAAAATGATTACTTGGTTACATTGCAATCCTCGTGAAATGTATAGTTAAGATACATTATTTATATAGCAGATGCAGCGATTTTAAATTAATTTTAATTGTTGAATTTAAAGCGATTTAAAATTGATTCAAAAGTAATACATCGTAGCTTTACATCTCATAAAGATTCTAAGAACAACATAAGCCTACCAAGAAAACTTCAAGAAGGCAAGAAAACGTTGTTTCAGGAAACTGATACGAACTTTTTTCTTAAAAAGTTAAAATTAAGACATTAAAACATATGGAAAATATTCTAGTAAACAGCGAACAAGAATATAAATGTGATTCAGTAATGGGTTTTGAGTAATAAAAGTGTAACGTTGAAGCATAGTGAGAACTGGTTAAATTCCAATACCTTTTTTGATCCAAAAATTTTTGAAAATATAATAAAATTAAAAAAGCAATATTCAAAGAGAAAAACAATGATGCGATTAGATTGTTCATAGGCCTGTTAGTTTCTTTGTAAACAACCTTCAAACTAGGGTACACACAATTTATGCGCCTACATTAATGTTCAGCTGGAAAGTGCGGGTGAATGGACTATCCATACTTTAAAACTTATGTACTTATGTTAAAAATTACAGTACTTGCGTGTCTTTGTACCTGGCGACTCCGAACTGGCTTGCCATAGAACAGCTGAAGGTGGCCAGCGCCACTCCCACAGGGATGAACACCCTCAGCGGCCCAAGGATCCTGTCACCAAACGCCTGAACATCAGTTCACAAAGCATGTTCAACTAAATATGAATAATTTTACATAAGATATTTATTTATTTAACTGTTTGTATGATTTTGCAGTGAAGTGAGTAAACTTTCAAAACTATACTCTTAGCTTAGCTTGAAGCCATTCTTTTACAAAACGTGCTTAATACTTCTTTACATAGATCAGACTATGTGGTAATTTGACTGAGTAAATATCCACCATTAAAAGGTTGTATCTATAAATAATTTGTTTACTAATCATATTTTGTATATTATTCTTTCTTTGATAACGTACTCGATCTTTTATGTACTACTACTCATTATACAGTTTTTTTTATTTTAGATACTAACATTTTACAAAATAAGGAGTGCTGGAATAAAAAACCGCACTTATCAATTATAGTTTATAGTATATGGGTGAAAATCAAATTGTGGGACAAAAAGGAAAAACAAATTTTATACATTTTTTTTATAGAAGTAAATTTATTTTGTTATCAATAGTAAAAACATAACCTTACAAATACAATATTAACCTTAGCATAGCTTAATTTTAATATTTTATATTTTTTTTGTTATTTTTACTTGCTGAACGTAAACAATTTTGTCAGATCGCTAACGTTTTATAAAGTAACTATAAAAATAAATTCCTTAAATTCAGAGTACGAAAAACATAGTTTTAGAATAGAACATACTTACAGCAATGTATTCTATATATTATTATTATATTTATTACGGATTTTGATTATATAAATTGTGTAAACAGATGAATACTTAACCAATTGCCATGGTACATGCATTAAAATCTCAATGTATGGTTCATTCTTAATTTGTTTTAATTTTATTTTTAAGTTGTGTGTAAGAACTGGTTAAATTATTTCATATTATCAACTTTAAATATCAGAATAAGTTTATTTTACGGGACTTAAAGAGTTTTCGTTAGCGTTAGCGATCTGTAATGGTGTTAGCGATCTGTCGCAGCCGTTAGCGATCTGTCGCGGCTGTTAGCGATCCAAAGTAATACGATTGAAAGATACATAAAATGAAGATTGAATGACAGTTAACATTTTAAAAACAGTTGCACAACCGATCAACTTTACAGTTGTACCTGATTTTTGAACCTGTACAAAATTTTACCCTCCCTTGCTACAACGGAAGGACTAGGCAGAACTCCAACAATTTGATCATAAGATACATATGATACGTCCCTTTCGTCCATTATGTACACCCACTTATCACTAGAGAAGTTCTTCATGAACATCACTTTTAGTTCATCCTCACTGTCAAGTTCTGTCTGCACCACTCCAACAAAATTAACCGGTTTTTTTATTTTTCTTTTGGCTTGCAACCGAAACAACAACAAAACACCCTTTTCCTAATGAGGGCACAGTGTGTAAAGGTTGACATTTGATCAAGTTGTCTTTAGGGGGTTTAAGTTTCAAGTCCTCTTCATCAGAGCAAGAGAAAACATCTTCAACGGATAATTTTTTCTTTGAAGATGAAGCCCAGGTCTTCTTTTTTTGTCTCCTCATCTGAAGAATCGTCTTCCAATTTAATTTTCATGGATGTGGAAGAACATGAAGAACCTCTTTTCTTTGAAGTGCAAGGCTTGTCTTTAATTTCTTTTGTAATTTGTCTTTGAACGTTGTCTTTAATTTCCATCAAGTGATAGTGCTTGCACGGCTTCGACGTGTCTAAGCACTGGAAGCAGGACAGCTTTGACCCGAACATAAATCCCCTGCTGTTCCAGCTTACTTGCCTTACTCCCATAATACCATAATAGCTCTGATAAGATTAGTTGGAAGTAGACTTTTCATGTCCTCGAACTCGCTGTTTGACACCTCGGCGAGCATTACAGAGCTTCTCTTGCTAAGCACTCTTACTAAGTCTGCTGCCGAACTAATGTCTTTACCGTGGTTTACATAGTCGTCTGCGGTCCTTTTGATTGCTCCACCTACTCCGTCCATTGACCCTTTGCCATGGGCTACTGGCTCAGAGTAGTTCCAGGTGAACACTTTTAAGTTTTTAAACAACTTTGGTAGCATAACTTTCATCAAATACAGGTTTCCCTTATTCCTATATTGTGAAGACGGCCCGTCAGAAAATACGTGGACGGTGTGGGTTAAGGGAAGTCTTTCAGCTGCATCCTCCATCACTGGTCGCAGGTGGGCCAAAACACCATGACAGTGGTGGTCTAAGTTGTCTGAAACCGTACAAAACGAATTACAGACAACATCTCCTTCAGTGATGTAGTGCATTACTCCAGTATGCAATGACACTTGTTTTTTCGAAGCGCCAAAATGCATAGATTGTACTTCGGAACCCAATTTACAAATATAGTTTTGGAAGAAATCAATTTGTAACAAAAGCTCTCCCTCTTTAAGGTTTTCTCTGACCTTCTTCAATTTGTTGGCCTGGTGAAGCATGCTGAAAACATGTTTTTTATATAGGGGCAGTGTTTTTTTAAACGTGTCAATGACTTCTGAAACAGGAGCCACTATTTCCATTTTAACAGTCCTTTTAATCTTCTTAATTGTCCCCTTGATGTTTCTTTCTTCTTGTATACTTTTCCACTTAGAGTACTTCAAGTTTGTATCGTTGTCATTCACAATGCATTTAATGTCATTGTTTTTGCATTTTTTACACAGCTTTAACATGCATTTTTCATTCTTTGCCGAACAAACAAGTGTTTTCAGTACATCACGACTACTCTGTTATTTGATCACATTTGCTGCTCTTAATGAAGAAACCAAGAATTCAAAGTTTTCATTGCTTATGCACGCACATGTTTCTCTGTCTCGAGCTTTGGGGCGAGTCACCCAAAACGGTCTAGATCTTAAAAACGTACTATATCCTATCTTTATGTTTTGATTTTCTTCACAGAATTTCGTGTACAAGTTGTTCAGTGTGTCCAACAAAATCCGGCGTTGTTTTTTGTTTTTCCCCTTTCGAACGAAGTCTTTTTTACCTGGGCACATCTTTGAGACTAAGTCATCTTCAAAAAATCGCCTTAAAAGCAAGGCCTCTTTAACTCGTACCGTCTCATGCTTCTTTCTTGTGTACGTTGGATCACCTGATTCACCATCAACCTCTTTCTGTATCCTTTGGTTGTGTTTATAAGAAACGATGTTTTTCAAGTAAGTCTGGACTCTATACCGTTTCAAGATGTCTGTGCCTATTACTTTATTCATGATCTGCCTTTCTTTTGCTCTTGGATTCAATCTTGTTATCCGTTTTTTCAGTTGTTGTTGCAGAGTAAATCCAACAAACAGTTGTTTTTTAATTTTATGTGGTACATGATCGGTTCCAATCAATTCGTTTACTCTCTTATTCGGAGATGGAGAACCCGTTGGTTTGTTTTTATCTTTTAACTGTCTCTGCAGCCTTTTTTTTATTTTTCAACTCTCCGTTTCAGAAGTTTAATTTCCTCTGCCTGCTTGTTTATTTTTCTATACGCCTTAGCCCTATCTCGACGAACCTGTTTTCGGCCTTTCTCTTTCTGTCTGGAAACTACTAATTCAGCATTGTCTTCTTCATTCTCAGAACATGGAGGAGTATTGTTTAAGGCATTTTTCAAAGCCCTTTGTTTCTTCCTATACGTCGTACAATATTTTTGCCATTGTTTTCTTTTTTTCTTTTGCTCAGACGGCTTCATTTCTTTTATCGGTTTTATTTTCTTTTCTTCTCTCAACCATTTTAGTCTATCTCTGTATCTTTGTCTCTTCTTTTCAAGCTGCTCTTCAGTCATTTTTGCCTTGAACCGACGCTGTCTCTCAGCTGCCAATTTCTTTTGACGCTCATATTTTTCTGAGCTCTGAGCATGTTTGTTGCTCACCTTCTTCCCCATTGCAGCAAACGTCACCAGCAAGTCTGGAAAAAAGTTACAAAATCCCAATACTCACATTTTAACACTTACTTCATTTCACCTTTTTATGTTAAACAAGAGCGTGGGGAAATACAGTTATAAAAATCAGAGCATTCCGAAATTTGTAACCATCCAACCAGAATTAAATATTAACTTTCTTATAAATTATTCACAGATTGGAAAACATCATTGCTATGGTTAAAATTATTATTTTCACTAAGAAAAACTACATGAACCACGACCGCTAAATACTACAAACCTCAATAGGACACTACAAAAATCGCCAACAGTGGAAAAACGCACTGTTTCGTAATTGGTTTAAAAAATCACAAAAACCACCGAAAGACTACTTCCGATACTTCATTCAATTTCAATTTCCATGTAGAATAATATAGTGCCAAGTACAAAATATATTTAAGTACCGCTGTTTTGCACAATGAATAAAAAGGGTCGCATTCGCGACCTTAGTTGTATTATATCATAATGCGATCACGATCTTTACCAGTTGAAGTGTTGATAATAAACTTCACTAATGTATGTGGCTGTTAAAAGGATTGGTGAAACAAGTTAGTAACATTTTAAGAAGCTAACAGGACAAACACTTTATAAGGTTTACCTAAGCGGCCCTTACAACGTAAACTACTTTATAAATGAAGCTGAGTTAAATAAACTGATCGTCGTATTTAAAAATTCCTCTAATTTACAAATTCCTCTAGCATGTGTCATGTACGTCACAAATATCTAATACAAAGTATATCCGGTACAACCACCGTTAACCGAAATAAAGGGGGCGGAGTGGCTTTTACATCCCTCTAAATTAATGCGTACGGATAAAGAACAGTTTGGTGTCTTTTTGGTTTAAAACGCTATTTCGATTACAAGAATTTAGGTTAAGTGAGGTTTTATTGTAAACATTGTGTAATACCATCAAAAAGTAAACTTACTGAAACAACCCATCTTTATTTAAAACATTAAACGGCTTGTTAACAATAGTTAACAGCTCGCTAATGCCAACAACAGCTCACTAACGTAAGCGACCATTAAACAGATCGAAAACGTTACCGAGCTGTTCGTTAGCGATCTGTGAAATTTTGTTGTCTTTGGAACTGGTGACTTGGAACGAGCCTTGTTGCGAGGAAACAAACTTTGAGGTTATGTTGCTCACTTCGTATTCTTACATTACGGCGTTTTTGTTAATGTACATCTGAAAAGTTAAAAGTTATGCACGAAATTTTTTTTATTATTATTTTGAATTGAAAAATCGTTAAAATATTGCTGGGACTCAATTTGTCCCACAATTTGATTTTCACCCATATATATTTAACTAAATTTCAATAAACATATACCTTAATTATATCACTAGTTCCAATTCAGTCAGTTAAAAAATGTCAATTAAAAAATATCCCTAATTATTGGACGAAGTTTTGACAAAACATGCTTTTCTGTTGGGAGACATTGTGAAGCAGCAATTGTAATACACTTCGGAGAGGTAAGAAGTATTATACTACGGCAATTTCAATATTGAGATGGACCAATAGAATCTGTCGATCTCGAAATGTTATAGCATTTTCGTAAACATATTATACTGTAGCTATCAAGTGAAACAGGGGTAACTTTAGGTGGTACATAGGGTACACGGTTAGAACCCGTTGTTCTATTATATCTTAAGATTTTTATTGGATATAAGATTTATATTAGAATGGTTAATGACGTGTCCAATCTATGCGGTGATGGATCCTGCCTGGAATGGTTTCCAAGTGTACAAGGGAACAACGTTTATAAGCTTCGCTCGACTAAAGCCGTGAGTTATAGACAATGTTTCTCCCCTTGATATAAGCATTAATGACCTTGTACCATAAACCATCGTTTGTTGTTTAGCCACAATATATATGAAGATACAACTCATTATACGAGTACCAATGTTTAGGATGTGCTATTGCTTGCCGTGATTTGTGATGGTATATGTAAAGTTGGAGGAGATATCGAGGAACCATCTTCCTTATATTTACACGAAAATTGTGTCAAAACCTTGAGCTAAATCAATTTTTTTAATTGATTTTTTTTTAATTTCAAAGTTATAGTATAGTTGATTTGGTTGGAAAACTATTAAGATCATTATTTAATCTTTGTTATCACTACTGAAGCCGAAAAATATATATGAAGAATAACTGTTTATATTTTTAAAATAAGTACAAAACTGATTTCTTATATCAGTAAAATTTTAAAATCAGTAAAAAAACTGACTTAAAAATGCTACCTATTTTATTAAACAACTTGAGTATATTAGCAAATCTTTGTAAGAGTGATTAGTCTATAACTGACGCAAATTTTTCGGTCCACATTTATATGCTGAAACCACTTTGCCTGTTTTAAACTTATTCCGGTAGATTTCTTGTAAGAAGCCTCTATTAATTATGTACCTGATTTTTTACATTTGAAAAAGCGGACCTTTTCCGTTAATTCACTACCGCTACTTTTTCCGTTACTTAACTACCGCTCTTTTTGTATCGCAATAACGGTTAGATTAGATTAGTTGTCTACTAAATTTGATCACAAAATGGTAAATCCAATTATCGACATACCGCCGAATGCGCTCTCCGTGTGTAAGTTCTTTCAAAGCGATAAGATAAGGCCAGCGATATCGGATTCCTAGCGGATAAGGAATACTACAGTGGACATAAAAATGATTGGGGGACAGTTTTTAGAGCAATAGAACATTTATCAAGCGGTAGTGAATTAACGGAAACAAAAAAAGTAGTGGTAGTGAATTTACGGTAAAGATCCGAAAATCTTCTTAATTTTACACTAGTGTAAATAGCATTTACTCCCATCGTATTAATTCGTTCACTATAAATTTTCATTAATAGATTTAATTAGATAATTTAATATTTTCCATGAAACATAGACTGGTTTTCACTGTCAAATTGAAATTTTGCTTCCATAACAGCCTATTTAATTTACCACGCAGCCTGGTCGATTTAATAACACTAGAAAGAATCCATGGTTTAGTCATATTTTTGTTAGAAACAATTTTTATTTTTTAAATTTTTTATTGCAGGTAAATTGCGTTGTTGCCTTGTAGATTGATTCAATAAATACTTCACATCATTCATTGGCTCCTTTCAATCTATTTTATTACAGACCAATCAAAATCAGGAATGAGCTCAATAGCTCGGGTGCCTTACCTTACCTTATCTACATACCAAGTTGTTTGTCTAATTATCCCTGATCGTAACATTTGTTTTATTTCGTATACTTTGACAATGAAACAACAGCTGATTTCATTCTACTAACATTTGCAATATCAGTAAACAAATACAACTCCACGTGTATGCCGTAACTCTAGTTGAAACCGTCAATACGTCAATTCAGATAACGTTTAGATAAGCGTACCGAGTTTCCGGCGATACGCAACTTTTAGCGCCGCCAACAATCCGGTGGCACGCTGCCAAGCGATACCTTCACTTCAAAACACGTGGCGCCGCGCTCACTTCCAAGCTGTTCACAACATATACGAGTTGTGACAGCTGTAACTGACCAAGTATATGTGCATAAACAATTAGGAATAACTAGATAATTAGTGCAACTACTGTAGGGGCAGAAATTATTTGCACCCGAGTTTGAACGTTGTTTTCTAAGGAACTAAGAGGCCTACGAAAATTCTAATCACACCATTGTTTTCCTCATTCAACTAACTATACGTTATGAAATATTCATTTCTAAATTATATTATAAGTTTATATAATTTTCATCGTATTTGAGAAAAAGGTACTGAATTTTAATTGGTTTTCAATGTACATCAAATTTACACCTTTATTACTCAAAACCCCGTTGATGTATCGCTCTTATATTTTTATACCTGGTTGATAGTAAGGTTTTCTATAAGTTTTTTAAATTTTAGAATTTTAACTTTTCGAAAAAAGATGTTATGGTAAATTCCCTGAAACATTGATTTCTGGGCTTGATTGAAGTACGGACATGTAGGCCACGTTCATCATGATGAACAGAGCTGTCACCAGAGGCAGAGGCACTGTTTTCACAAGCAGTACACATAACTATACTAGACTCACCACCGCGACTGCCGGAACTGACATCATCTCAGGCACAGTAAGTACGGACATGTAGGCCACGTTCATCATGGTGAACAGAGCTGTCACCAGAGGCAAAGGCACTGTTTTCACATACAGGACACATAACTATACTAGACTCACCACCGCGACTGCCGGAACTGACTTCATCTCAGGCACAGTAAGTACGGACATGTAGGCCACGTTCATCATGGTGAACAGAGCTGTCACCAGAGGCAGAGGCACTGTTTTCACAAGCAGTACACATAACTATAATAGACTCACCACCGCGACTGCCGGAACTGACATCATCTCAGGCACAGTAAGTACGGACATGTAGGCCACGTTCATCATGGTGAACAGAGCTGTCACCAGAGGAACTGCTATAAGAATACTTCTTGGAATGTTTCTGTAAAGGAAAGCCCTTATGTTATATGAGTAGGTTTCTTGCAGTACCATTTTTAAGTAATTTCAAATTTAACAAAGATATACATTTGGGTAGGTACAAATAAAAACATATATTTAAAAATATTACGAAAATATGTAAATATTAATGAAGGCCAGTGAGAAATGTGCAACAACTGAAATGTTTCTTATTGCTGAAATAATGCACTATTAGGAGCAACATATAAAATAATTTTGTATCAAATTACAATATACGTTAAAGATGAATGTTACAATTTATTGTAAGAAGATCTTAATGATAAAAAAATGGTTTATAGGAAAAAAGGTTTGTTTTCTAAGAACACTCTAAGCGGTAAAGCGGTAGAAACCTTTTTTTCTATAAACAATTGTTTTATCATTTAACTTTTATCATTTAACTTATATCACTATAAGCTAAATTCATAACTTTTTAAAATAAATATGTATAAATATAGTTTTATGATACCAATATATTTATTCTCAGGTTAATGCAAGTGTTTAAAATGTAAACAGAACTAACAATGTTGAGAGGAAAGAAATTGTGTCTCGTTAAACGGACATATTGTAACAATTTACATGATATAATAACATTTTATTCTATTTTACTTTTACTTACTTGTTAGGGTTGATAATTTCTTCAGAAACCAGAGTCACAGAAGTCCTGAAAATACCAACATAAAGAATAAAACAATTAAGATATTCAGGATTAACACAATATTATAGTTAATACAATTACTAAACAATTGTAAATAAGCTTTCACTGTCTCCAATGGCAATCGAAATGGCAGGGTATTAAACAACTTTTTCTGCATTCTACAAAAATAATAGGACCTTTTCCGTTAATTCACTACCATTACTTTGGTTAGATTTGTTTAGGTTATGTTCGGTTTGGTTTTGTTATGTTAGGTTTGCTTTGGTTGTGTTCAGTTAACCTAAGTTGTGGTTATGGAAGCGAATTAACGGAAAAGATCCTAATAATATATTTTGTAACTATTCTTGTAAAAACCATTCATTTATTTTATTTTAATGTTTAGGCTTGAAATCAGTAATATAAGCTTTAAAACAAGTTCTGAAAACATGAAATTGTGTGGTAATTTGTGTTTCTTACATTGAAAATAACCTATAAATAGGCCGCTTAGAAAACGACCTTTTCAACATATTTCTGTGCGTGATATGCGAAGAGTGGTGAAAGTGAGATAGAGAATTACTCTCCCCCACTGTGTAATTACATTAAAAAGTTGTTATAACAAACAGAGCTTTAGGCCACGTGCTGACGGTGTAATACCAAGCTCCACCCATTTCACGTCATTAGCAACAGTGACTATTAGTTGGTTTGTTTAACACCAACGAATCAAGCTTAGAACAATTAATATAAATCATTACTTAGTATTAAAATAACAATTAATAATAGCAATAACACAATAAACAATAATGCACACAATAAATAGCATGTAAACAAACTAATACTGTTTTTTTTTCAGCTGAACACTGTTGTGTAAGTTGATCACTTAACGGCGGAAATTAGTCACGCCCGTGAAGTAAGTCAGCTCAGCGGTGGAGATTCCCCTCTGCCGCTGAAACCCCTTCATGTGCTAAATATAACACGCAGGTCGTTTTCTATGCGGCCCAACTATACTTGGTCATACAGTTGCTCACCATCCATCGTAGGTCCACAAAGCGCTGTACACAGACAGAATGATGTCTTTTATTCCAGTTTTAGATCCTTCGAACCCCTTACTTAAGTGCTCCACGTTTCCTATACAAAAAAGTTTAATTTACGTTTATTTTGATTAGTTCACTAACATTAAAATCAAAATAAAATATCTGTACATACCAAATAAATGTACATACCAAATTAATATTTAAAACTACGCCTACGTTTTCCTCACATTATTAAGTTTTTATGACTAATGCAATTCGTTTTCTATAGTTATCTAATTTTAATATATCTGGAATTTATATAAAAGTAAAACAAAAAAGGGAGTGTTACCTTGGCTGAGGTTGTATATACCTCCAGCAATGACCAGAACACACACCAGCACTTTACACGACGAGAATACATTCTGCATCTTCACGAACAGTTTTACACTCTTGGTGTTTATGTACGTTGTCACTCCTGAAAACATCAACACAATGCAGTAAGTTACCTTGGCTGAGGTTGTATATACCTCCAGCAATGACCAGAACACACACCAGCACTTTACACGACGAGAATACATTCTGCATCTTCACGAACAGTTTTACACTCTTGGTGTTTATGTACGTTGTCACTCCTGAAAACATCAACACAATGCAGTAAGTTACCTTGGCTGAGTTGTATATACCTCCAGCAATGACCAGAACACACACCAGCACTTTACACGACGAGAATACATTCTGCATCTTCACGAACAGTTTTACACTCTTGGTGTTTATGTACGTTGTCACTCCTGAAAACATCAACACAATGCAGTAAGTTACCTTGGCTGAGGTTGTATATACCTCCAGCAATGACCAGAACACACACCAGCACTTTACACGACGAGAATACATTCTGCATCTTCACGAACAGTTTTACACTCTTGGTGTTTATGTACGTTGTCACTCCTGAAAACATCAACACAATGCAGTAAGTTACCTTGGCTGAGGTTGTATATACCTCCAGCAATGACCAGAACACACACCAGCACTTTACACGACGAGAATACATTCTGCATCTTCACGAACAGTTTTACACTCTTGGTGTTTATGTACGTTGTCACTCCTGAAAACATCAACACAATGCAGTAAGTTACCTTGGCTGAGGTTGTATATACCTCCAGCAATGACCAGAACACACACCAGCACTTTACACGACGAGAATACATTCTGCATCTTCACGAACAGTTTTACACTCTTGGTGTTTATGTACGTTGTCACTCCTGAAAACATCAACACAATGCAGTAAGTTACCTTGGCTGAGGTTGTATATACCTCCAGCAATGACCAGAACACACACCAGCACTTTACACGACGAGAATACATTCTGCATCTTCACGAACAGTTTTACACTCTTGGTGTTTATGTACGTTGTCACTCCTGAAAACATCAGCACAATGCAGTAAGTTACCTTGGCTGAGGTTTTATATACCTCCAGCAATGACCAGAACACACACCAGCACTTTACACGACGAGAATACATTCTGCATCTTCACGAACAGTTTTACACTCTTGGTGTTTATGTACGTTGTCACTCCTGAAAACATCAGCACAATGCAGTAAGTTACCTTGGCTGAGGTTTTATATACCTCCAGCAATGACCAGAACACACACCAGCACTTTACACGACGAGAATACATTCTGCATCTTCACGAACAGTTTTACACTCTTGGTGTTTATGTACGTTGTCACTCCTGAAAACATCAGCACAATGCAGTAAGTTACCTTGGCTGAGGTTGTATATACCTCCAGCAATGACCAGAACACACACCAGCACTTTACACGACGAGAATACATTCTGCATCTTCACGAACAGTTTTACACTCTTGGTGTTTATGTACGTTGTCACTCCTGAAAACATCAAACACATTGCAGTAAGTTACCTTGGCTGAGGTTGTATATACCTCCAGCAATGTATATACCTCCAGTTTTAGGAAAAACGATTACTTCAAAGTTATCAGTTGCGATATTTCACCTTTGTTCACAATTCAAGACAACCTGTATGTTCTCAGTTTTGAATTGGGACTCAAAATCAGTATTCACACCCAAGTACATTTGGGAAATCCTAAACAAATAATTGCCATGTGTAGGATTGGTGAGTGAGTCGTTAGTACAGCTCAAGGAACCTCCACATTGTTCCTGTAAGACAACAAAGTATACCTTGACATGGGCAATACAGCTTGACGAGGTCAGCCTATTATAATATTTCATTTTATCAGCACTGCAATAGCTGTATTGCAAGCCATTATTGGATGAAAAATGTATTAAGACGTAATATTTTGACTATTTATTTATAATAGCAATAGTAAAATACATATGTAAAGATATTATATATTCAAGTTAGATACCTTACAATCTAAAATACTATAAGCTGATACACAAAGAAAATGAAGTATAACTTGACCATGGGATAAATTTTCAAAATTAAGAGGGAGTTTGGTAGTGTGTCACTGCTCTAGATTAAGCTTAGAATGGGAGAGATGCCCTATATCGTCAGTTTAAACGGACGCTTTCTTTCACATTTCCGTCGAAATACGAAATAGATTGGGCCCACGTTATAGGCCCACGATAGATCATTTACTTATTTTATTTTTTTTTTATAAGTGGAGCCAGTAAATAACTATTAAAAATTCAACTATTGCTTTTTTATTTCCTGTTTTTTATTTTAATTTAGTAAACTATTAATTGTGATTAATTTGTAGAAAAGTTTTATAAATACGTCATATACATAAGATTTGCTTGAAAATGTGATGAAATAACACTTTACCCAGGATTTGTTACAAAATAGTATAAGAGTTTGTGAAGAAAATCGATAAAAAATACTAAACAATCTAAACCAGGTCAAGGAAGGCGAATGGAATTAGTGAAGTCAAGATTCTGAGAGTAGTAATGATTTTGTGTCATGCAATAATCTGATGTTGTCTTCCCTGTCATATCATTATTCAGCTTGCATGGTTTTCATATTCATTTCATTTCACAAATAACTGACTGCAACTTGTAAACATGAAGATCTGATTATAATCTGTTTTAATTAGTTTGCCATGAAAGAAAATTATAGTTTTCAATTAGAAGATATTACTTGAAAAACTAATTATTAATAATTAAATGTGTTGAAAACTGTACCTACAAACCTAAAGCCAAAATGGCAATCGATTTCTTGAGAATTTGTTGATTTTCTGGACAGAGGTCCGGTGCGAAGTTCGTGGCTAGGGGCTGATAAACGTACTCTGCAAATACCAGAATAATGATAGCAGCCTCCGCTGGCCGAAGGATGAGCACGACCACCCACACGAACAGGAAGCTGGGCAGAGGACCCCATAAAGAGTGGAGACTCGAGTAGGCCGCTCTGAAGAAGGAATACTCTGCTCCGGACTGAGGTACCACAGTACCTAGCTCTGCGAAGCTCAACGCCCCTGGAAAACAAAGGCTCTTGCTATATAACAGAGGTGAGAAGTAAACTTAATTACTATTAGAAACACTTTCTGACAGTACATGGCTTGCTTAAAAAATCTCAGTATAGACGACTGTACATGGCTTGCTTTAAAGATCTTAATGTAGACGACAGTAAAAGGCTGCTTTTAATATTTTTGTATGTATGATTTTAAATTGGTTGATTTAAATATATCTAGTATTCTGCTTTGCGACTCTGACTTCTCTGTAAGGTATTAAAATCAGAAATCAGGTCTTACAAAATGTATTATGATATGAATGCCACAGAGCCCCTTGACCTTTTCCAATAGTTTTTGGGTAGTAATTTAAACGGAAACATTATTCATCAAACCAATATTTGCGTTCGAAAAACTGAAAATGTTTTACAGTTATACCCCAATTCTAAGTTACATAAACGACTTCTTGTGACCAAAATCTCCATGACCCAAATATTAGTAGGTTTTTCACTTCATAAATTTAAAAGCCTCCATAGAAACCAACGTATGTATGGCAATTTGGCATACCTGACTGGACATGTCTCCAGTTTGATAGTATAATTGATCAACATTCGTTCAACTAATAGCGGAACTAACAGTAAATTTTCAAAACAGATTTTGATGAAGGACCTACAATCACAGTAAATGAATCAGTGATGAAATTCACCTTAACATGACAAAACTTAAGACATCATCCTTAAAAAATATATGAATCGCTAACTGAAAAAAGGAAACAAGTATCAAAAAATTCTAATTTGACAATAATACAGGCACAAGTTCTTTATTGGTAAATACATAATTTATTGCTAGAAAGGAACATCTCTGATAGCCTATTTGAGCTAAAATTCTCTCCAATATTTTTGTTTACTGCATAAAGGGAACACGTGTTGGAGGTGTTCCCTTTATGCAGTTCCAGTTATACAGTCCCTTTATTCATACAAAATAACAGCAGCTATTTGTATGAATTATATAACCAATGTGTCACTTCCTACCATACCTGGGGAAGATGTGTACTATCTAAGACAACTGACAGTTAACGTCTTTCATATTCATATACTTTGTAATAATAAAATTACCTGTTTGTTTACTATGAGAGAAAAACTGGCAAAGGTTCTAATGAAGTTTGTTCTTGGTTAAAGTGGTAAACTGAAAACAAATTCGTTCCGAGTGTAAAGTCCCTTTATGTCTTTGGAGACAACTGCATTGACCAGAATAAAAATAATTCGCTAGTCCGATATTGCATGGCCTATTTGAAACAGAACGCTTTTGACATAATTTTTATAAACTTTCCTACTAGAGGCCTATCATTTACGCCAGCTGACCGAGATTTTGGTATAAAAAGAAGAATTCTAAGTTAAGAAGAGAGGTATTATATCCTCCCAGAAGTGGTTGATTTAATCAAACGCAGCAGTAAAATTTGAAGTAATACAGGTACAATCTAAAGATGTTACTGATTTTTTTTATCTAAAGGATGGGTCCCTCTTTTTTTAGAACATGTTTCAGTAACAAAAAAAATGGAAAAAATAAAAGAGAAAAAAAGAAATTTGCCTTCCATATACCACTGGTTGCGCTTCACTATAGAAAATCCTACTGCAGTTACCTTTTTCACGGTAATATACGGAAGTCTAGAAGATAGATTCAAGCTTTGAAACACTGTCAATGACGTGGCTTTTTCTGAAAATAAAGTATAGAGTTCAAGATGTTGGGTATCAAAAAAGCAATGACATACGTCCTGGAAAACAAATTTATTTCTGGAACCAAATCGTTTCTTGGCCAGTTGGGTGGTTGTTGTTGTATGTTGGATACGAAATCGTTTCTTGGCCAGTTGGCTGTATGTTGAAATTGAAATTGAAATAGTTTTATTGCTTTTTGACAATATGTACATATCGTATAGCAAAAGTCATATTATAATAAAAATGATCCTACAAACTAATGATACATTTAGTGATGTGATAAAATAACTAAAGTAACAATTCCAGCAAAGCTTAGTGGGGGAGTTCATTCGTTCACAGATTAACGCATTCATTCACTACAAACACTCTTCTACAGCACTAACATTCATACAAGGATCTCTCCCAAGCCGTCCGCAAATTAGGAGTCAGCTATAAATTCACCCACAGAATAACAAGCGAGAGCCACTAAGTAGCCTTTTAATCGAGACTTGAATTTGTTGAAATTTTGTTCCCTTTTTATATAATCTGGGAGAATGTTTAAAATTTTGACGCCTGCTACAGACGGTTTGCGTTCCAGGGCCGATGTACGGTGCCGAGCCACTCTAAAACTGTGACTACTTCTTGTTTCGTGTTGATGGATGTCGCTACCTCGTGTTAAATTACATTTGAATCTACAATAGAGTGCAGTCTCCAAAATGTAAATGCAAGGCAGCGTTAGCAAACCTAATTCCCTGAAGGACTGTTTGCATGACTCTCTAACTTTTAATTTGGAAATTATTCGTATTGCTCTTTTTTGTAGCCGAAAGACTCTTTGAAGTTTGTCTAAGGAACAGCTACCCCACAGTCTTACTCCGTAGGTAAGGTGAGGGTAAATGAGACCAAAATAGGCCATTAACTGTACCTTAACTGTGCAAAATTTTGAAATGTTTCTCAAAGCAAAAATACCAGAGGCAATTTTTGCACAAACGCTGTCAATGTGGCAGCTCCAGGTCAACGCCCTATCTAGGTGAATTCCCAGGAACTTGACAGTGTTTGTTTCATCAAGAAGAATGCCATCAACCATTATCAGTGGCTTTAAGCAAGACTCTTGATCTCTTAAAGAAAAATGAATGTATTTTGTTTTTGAATGGTTTGTAGATAAATATTCCATTTCAAATTGCTGAACACAGGCATTAAGATTAGTGAACGCTTCAATTTCAAGTGCAGGAATGGACTCAGCTTTGAAGCAGAGTGTTGTATCGTCCGCATATTGAACGATATTTCCACTCAAAACAGAAGACCCTACCTCGTTAACGTAAACCAGGAAGAGAACCGGGCCTAGAATAGACCCCTGTGGAACTCCACAATGAACTTTTTTACTATTAGAAAATGAATCACCAATTTGAACACATTGACTTCTGTCGTCCAAGTATGATTTGAGCCACGAGTAAGGAGGGCCACGAATGCCATATCTTTCAAGTTTTGCCAATAGAAGGTTGTGATTAACACAATCAAAGGCCTTGGACAAGTCTAAAAAAACACCAACAGTTTTTTGTCTGTTTTCTAATCCGTCCAACACCAAATCGACCAGTCTGTATGTTGGATACGAAATCGTTTCTTGGCCAATTGGCTGGTTGTTGTTGTATGTTGGATACGAAATCGTTTCTTGGCCAGTTGGCTGTATGTTGTTGTATGTTGGATACGAAATCGTTTCTTGGCCAATTGGCTGGTTGTTGTTGTTGTATGTTGGATACGAAATAGTTTCTTGGCCAGTTGGCTGTATGTTGTTGTATGTTGGATACGAACTCGTTTCTTGACCAGTTGGCTGTTTGTTGTAGTATGTTGTATCTTAATATCGTTTCTTAATATTATCTTAGTGTTTTGAGTGGTTTTTTACTGTCTCATTATATTAAAACTGCAATAACGGAACATCTCCAACACATAAAAGGCCACATAACTATGATACTGCTAAGAAAAAATACAAAACGAAAACATAGGGTAATGTAAGGTATATTTCTTCACATAATAGAATGTTATTAGAATATTTTCTTTGTATCTGCCTTTGTGAGTAAGTTTTTATCTCCCGAAAAATTTGTTTTTGTGAATGTGTTCCCTTTTTGCGGTTAGCAATTCTTATATTCTTGAAGAACACTTACCCAAGAGCGAAACGAAGCCGCAGGCAGCCCAGACCAGGAGTGCCTCGCCAACAGAGCCAGCCCGCTGTAGAGCACTGGACGGCGACACAAATATGCCTGCACCTGCACAACAATTCGTATTGATTACAGGGAAGAAAGAAACAGAGGTCGCATCTAATAGTGCGCTAAATATGTGTCGAGTAGTTATTTTTCCAGTTAGCCATGCGGTGGCAATGCCAGCACCTTGTCAATCCCTTTCTTAATTCCCCAAATCCGCAAGGATAAACGAATTAATGATTACTACAGGTGTATAAAGATGTACATTTGTTATAAGCTACATACAGTATGTAACTTCCACTGAGGCGTTCGCTGAAGCCATAAGAAAGTGACTCTGTTTCTTTATTCGCTTTGTTTTGATTCATTCACTTCTTTACAAATTAGTCATAAAATAACGTCAAATTAGTTTTACCTTTTTAGTATTTATAGCTTGACCGAGTGAATGCAGTACTTGACCGAGAATTTAAAAGAAAATCATAACATGATTATGAAGACTTTTATCATACAGCCAAGTAAATCTTACAAGTTCATGGCCAAAGAAGAAGAATGTGAAAAATGTGTCCTACGTTTTAAAGAAACACTGCTCACGTATAGAAATTAAAACAAAACAGAATACGATAAATTGTACGAAAAGTCCGACAAGTTGACGCATTTTGGAGAAGTTTGCTTCTCGTATGGTTTGAAGCAACTTACTTGAAGCGACTCACAGGTTTCACGGTAATCAACCAGAACAACACGCAACATAATGTCAAGTAAGGTTTGAAAAAGGTGCCAAGGTAAGTTACATGGAGCCTTTCATCACACATGAACATTTACAACGTGATTTACAGACTCGTCTACTACTGATGACAATACGCCGGCCATTGTAAGTAATGATACGTTTCAGAAGTATAATTGTTAATTTAGTAATTTCTTGCAAAACCAAGCCTATGTAAGTTCGGCACATTACAACATGTGTTTTACAATTATTTTTACTAATTATTTTTACTAATTATTTTTACTAATTATTTTTACTAACTCATTATTATGTTACCTACTTATACGTTTATAAGTTTTGAAGTATTTTTTTTAATTCTTTCTCTGAAAACTACAGTCTTTGGACTGAAACACTTAAATTGGAGAGTAGTTCGATATCGACTACAGTATTTCCGATTCCCAACTGGTTAAGGAATTACACTAAAAATGTTGTTAAAAAATCTTGGTCGAGCTGAATCTCACTCAAATCGTCTCGAAATCAATATTGGGGGGCAAAAAACATACAAAAATAGAATTTTCTTAGAAATGGCTTTTACGATTTTGATTACATTTGTAGGAAAACTGTAAATAACAATTTAAAATATTTTAGTAAAAAATGCAATTCCAGATTTATTTGAACGATTTTGATTAAAATTTTAATACAGTTGCAAATTATAAATAAAAATATTGTAGTTACCACCCCACCCACCCGCCCATACACGTACAGAGGTATTGACCCACCCACCCACCCATACATGTACAGTCATTATAACAGGAGGATGTATACCTGAGTGTTAAAATTATCCTCCTTATCAATGGACTAATTCATTTATGTCTCTTACGGAGTATTCATCTTCGATGATACAACAGAAATACTTTTTAACTAATAAATTGATTCTATTATCAAATATCTTAACTTACCTGAGGTTGTAGGAAAATGTGTTATATTATTGAAGTAAACAAAATAACTCTATCCAAAAACTGCTAATTATATGTTATACAAACATTACAAATACTATTTACTAAATGTAAGTTATTATAACTAAGATTACATCAAACTTTCATTATGATTATGTGACTATTTAGAGAGATTATAAAAATACATTACCTATCATAACACTGAGCATGAGGCTAACAGCACTAAACAGTCCCAACCGCCTCTTGAGGGTGAGTTGCTCGCGCGTCCCCTCTTCATTGGACAGAAGCGACGAGTCCACCCTGGAACAACCTCCACAGGTGTTAGTTATATATATTAAATGATATAATGACACTGACAAAGAAACTAATAGCCTCACCACGAACGTCAAAGACGAACTGGTGGTGAGTTTATCTCGTGAGAGAAGTGGTGCGAGGGACACAATTCCCCGACCTGGTGGAAATTGGGCAGCTGCTTGGATAAATTTCATACTTTATATATTTAATACATTGCTATGTGATTTGTGGAGCATTTTCATATTTTGCATTTCGTATTTTGTATAATTGTATTATATATAATAGTTTTTAAGAACACTCGAGTTTCTAAACAGTAAATGCACGTTTGTAAGCATGGAATATTTAGTTACCTCTTCTTCAATCAGTGGGAAAAAATCAAATCCACAGTGAAACAACATTCACATATGATAGTTATCTACCATAACAGTAACAGTCCCAACCACCTCTTGAGGGCGATTTGCTTAACACACCTCATAGTTACTTGACAAAATATCGAATCCACCACATTCAGAGATGATAGTTTTCTACCATAACAGTAATAGTCACTTTGACTCACTTCGGGCTATTTTTATACAACCAGAGTGAGCATAAGTAGTACACAAATAGTATATAATTGAAACATTTCTAATGAACAAAATGTTACAGGTATGCCTACCTTAATTTGAATTCTCTTATAATACGTTTTAGAGTACAAAAGTTCGTTTTTTTATCCAGGGATTTTGTTCTAAGAAAGACAAACCAAACAATGATTTTTTTTTTAATAATTTGAAAAGATTTTGAGATTATTGCAAGTCGTTATTATTAATTACAATTAGATTATTGCATCGTTAATGTAATATAGATTGAAGACCATTCTGACTCTTAATTGAAAAAGAAAACTAAAACACTACAAACTCCTATTAAGTATAACATAACTTTTATACTATCAGAATGTGAATGTTCTACTGCTTTCATTGTTTAAATCAACGATAACAATATAACGACAGAGTGGTTGTTATCAATTCATGATTGACAACATAACATGAGTAGTTTCATAAACTTACCTAGCGGAGTCACACAATCAACAATTATATGTTGATTTCAACATCCTTAGAAAAAGGCTGTTATGGTTGTAAAAAATCAAAAGTAGGAGCATTCAAATGGATCTCTTGAGCGAAAGGTATATTCCGGAACTCTAAGACCAATAACCCCAACTGAACCAGCGTGGTCATGAAGCACTCTGTAAAAAGATTGCAGGTCAGTCACAGCTCGACGAGTTAATAAGGTTGATAAATTCAGTTCTACACGAGTTTCCACTTCACCAAGCTCCGAAAACTTCCTCTCCATTCACGAAAGGAATTTCCTCTAGACGGCCTCGACGGCTGCATCTGTTTACACTCGATCTCTATTCAAAATAACAGTGGCATTCTCAAGGTGACTCCGAACCAAGGACTTGTACAGTGACAAACAAGCGGGATTGTCGTTGAAATATTTGGCGATCCACATGACGAGACCCAAGTTCCTCCTAGCTTTTGATACAACACAGTTTACGTGTTCAGAGAAGATCAACTTGGGGTCTAAAAGGACGCCAAGATCGTGGATAGCACGCTCTCTGTGGATTCTACAACCAATAATGTCATAAGACTTACGGATTAGTTTTACACCTGAACGAAACCACCTCTTTTTCCCCAACGTTCGGCGGCATGTCGTCTTTAGCCCACCTCACGGCCAAATTTTCTAAAAGGATAATTAAAAATAATAATTATCATGCATTACTGAGAAAACATTTATAATGTTGAACACAAACTATTATTTTGAAATTAATGAGGTCAAATAATCATAAATTACATAACCAATGATAACACTTGACAATGTACAAACCTTGCATTACTTTCGCTCATATGTTTGAAAGGTCAAGAATTATTATCTCGCTGACCATCACAATGCCTCAACCAATACTTATTTCAACTTTTCTGTTATCTGAATGTTCAACGAATTATTGAATGATAAGATTCGTGAAGTATTATGGAAATTTTCATTAGAAATATATTTTCGTTAGTATATTCTTTTAAATTGTAAAAGTTATTTGTATTGCTCAATATTTGGTTTTATGAAACGTGTATGTGCTCAAATATTTGTATTCAGAGAAAGTTATGAAAATAAGTTTGTAATAAATAAATTAGTACATTTATAAAATACATGCCGTTATGTATTATCAGCTATTTACTGATATTAAAATAGAATAAATACTACAATACTTGCAACGATGTATTATACAAATGATTCATAGTAAAAATCGAGTAGGCCTCATAAACAAACTTAAAATTATAGTAATGAATTAATTTTTAGTACATAAATGATTTTAAATTTAATGAAATTAATGTTTCAGTTAAAGAAAACTATATTCGGACGCAGTAAAGCAAACAAAAAATATTACTCCAGAATGCTTAAAGATTTATCAGTTACACACTTCAAAAGAAGTAATACAAAGTTATATAACTAATTCTCTGGTATAAAACATTCGTTACAAAATAACTAAGGCAATATAGTATATAGTAACTATTCTGAAGTTAGTTAGTTATGTTTGATATAGTGGTCTACTGTGAATTTAGTTACTGTTTAACTAAGATTTGAAAATAAGGTTTATAAAAAAATTATGTAAAACCATGTACTTCCCACAATGTAATTTGGATTGCATAGAACTGGGGGATCTAGTGAGTCCAAATCATTGAGAAATTAATTATGACCGTGTGACGAGATCTGAGCACTTTGTAGCTTGTATACAAACTAATTAATGTTATGTAGAGGTTGAATTTGTAACTGTGAAAAATATGTGTTCATAACTACTTTAGACGTTGTAAATGTTCTTAATTAATTAAAAAATTGCAAAAACCTATTTAAGGATCTAAGTTAAATATTGTAGTGAACTAATATGAGTTATAATTTATATAGTTTATGCGGTGAGAGGGAAAGCAATTCAATGTTGTTTCTAAAACTATTAATTTTTAGTAAAGTATATTTGTATAAAACAATATTAATTAATTACGATCACATATAATTAATTACGACCACAAGTTAATAAGGGTTGTCGAATTTTATTCACTATGATTATTGAAACTAGGCTTTCAATGTATTTAAATACAATTTTTATTAAATATTATGTTTTTAGTAATTTTGAGATCAATCACAACAACTTGTAAGGTTTTTACGAATTAACTTATTGGAAAAATGTTAATAAAATCACATATTGATCTAAAATATCTCAATTTCACAAAGCAATATTCAATTATATGCTATAATAAGGATTAAAAGCATATTGTAATCCGGTTTAAAATTACCGGATTAATTTCTTTTAAAATAACAAGGACAGTTGATCATTAAGGCATTGTCTACTTACTGTGCGCGTTCATATCCATGCCTGTCTGTGATGTTGTCAACGCCGATATCCGCACTACACTGACTGTTATCCGTCAAGAGGCACGTGTTGGTGATGTTCACCACACAATACACCAGTTCATTGTCAGTGGAACAGTAGTCAGGGCATATTGTTTACTCGTGGTTTGACACCAGGCCAACAGTACCGAGCAGAAATGGGCTCAAGGTTTCCGACCTCATCCAACCCAACAGCTGATTTCACTTCCACACGAGAGGCACGTGTTGGTGATGCCTACCTCACAATAAACCAGTTCATTGTCAGTGGGACAGTAGTCAGGGCAGATTGTTTACTCGTGGTTTGACACCAGGACAACAGTACCGAGCAGAAATGGGCTGAAGGTTTCCGACCTCATCCAACCCAACAGCTGATTTCACTTCCACACGAGAGGCACGTGTTGGTGATGCCTACCTGACAATACACTAGTTCATTGTCAGTAGAACAGTAGCCAGGGCAGATTGTTTACTCGTGGTTTGACACCAGGCCAACAGTACCGAGCAGAAATGGGCTCAAGGTTTCCGACCTCATCCAACCCAACAGCTGACTTCACTACTATACGAGAGGCACGTGTTGGTGATGTTCACCACACAATACACCAGTTCATTGTCAGTGGAACAGTAGTCAGGGCAGATTGTTTACTCGTGGTTTGAAACCAGGACAACAGTACCGAGCAGAAATGGGCTGAAGGTTTCCGACCTCCCACAACCCAACAGCTGATTTCACTTCCACACGAGAGGCACGTGTTGGTGATGCCTACCTCATAATACACCAGTTCATTGTCAGTGGAACAGTAGTCAGGGCAGATTGTTTACTCGTGGTTTGACACCAGGCCAACAGTACCGAGCAGAAATGGGCTCAAGGTTTCCGACCTCATCCAACCCAACAGCTGACTTCACTACTATACGAGAGGCACGTGTTGGTGATGTTCACCACACAATACACCAGTTCATTGTCAGTGGAACAGTAGTCAGGGCAGATTGTTTACTCGTGGTTTGAAACCAGGACAACAGTACCGAGCAGAAATGGGCTGAAGGTTTCCGACCTCCCACAACCCAACAGCTGATTTCACTTCCACACGAGAGGCACGTGTTGGTGATGCCTACCTCACAATACACTAGTTCATTGTCAGTGGAACAGTAGCCAGGGCAGATTGTTTACTCGTGGTTTGACACCAGGCCAACAGTACCGAGCAGAAATGGGCTCAAGGTTTTCGACCTCATCCAACCCAACAGCTGATTTTACTGCCACACGAGAGGCACGTGTTGGTGATGCATACCTCACAATACACCAGTTCATTGTCAGTGGAACAGTAGTCAGGGCAAACTGCTTACTCGTGGTTTGACAGCAGGACAACAGTGCCGAGCAGAAACGGGCTCAAGGTTTCCTACCTCATCCAACCCAACAGCTGACTTCACTACTATACGAGAGGCACGTGTTGGTGATGTTCACCACACAATACACCAGTCCATTGTCAGTGAAACAGTAGTCAGGCAGACCAAACCAACAGTGCCGATCAGAAACGGGCTCAAGGTTTCCGACCTCATCCAACCCAACAGCTGATTTCACTACCACACGAGAGGCACATGTTGGTGATACCTACCTCACAATACACAAGTCCATTGTCAGCGGAACAGTAGTCAGGGCAAACTGCTTACTCGTGGTTTGACACCAGGACAACGGTGCCGAGCAGAATCGGGTCAGGATTTTCGACTTCACACAACCCAACAGCTGACTTCACTACCACACGAGAGGCACGTATTGGTCATACCTACCTCACAATACACAAGTCCATTGTCAGTGGAACAGTAGTCAGGGCAGACTGTTTACTCGTGGTTTGACACCAAGCCAACAGTACCGAGTAGAAATGGGCTCAAGGTTCCGACTTCACACCACCATACAGTTGACTTTTTCCATATTTAACGACCTATATAAATTTTGTCTTATCACTTGCTCCCTTTGATAAATAGCATATACAGTACATTATACAAATATTTTGTTGGATTACGAACACATATTTTGATTTACCGTCACCTGTAGACTTCTGGAAAATGCATATTTAAGAAAAACATTCTGAGGATTTGTCACAATTACAGCATTTGATACAATGCAGCATTGAATCCTAATTAATCTTACCATATCGAAGATGTTGTAGAAATTAACGTGCCTAATAATGACCTGATACAAAATAGAAAATTATTAACATGCAAAACTATTCATCTATTTTAAACAGCATCAGTGATAACATTATCAACACTATAATATAATAAAATAACATTCCAAGTACAAGATGTCAAGGGATATGTTAGAGTAAAATTGAGGTATTTTAACAGGTATTTCAGGTGTTGATCACAGATCGTCTCTACGAAAATTAAAATATTTACTACACACAGTGTCGATCACAGATTGTCTCGGCAAGAAAGAAAATGTTTTTACTACATACATACAATCTTCATTGCAGAATCTCTGGAAGTGAACATGCTTTGTATAAGTGTGCATATTGCAATACATTCCAATTATTTTTTTCCAAGGTTTATTTTAATTTAAAAGAGTTAGAACATTTATCTTAATGAGGGCTTAACGCAACTTGGTATAACTTTAATGAGCCAGATAACCGGGTCCTACCAAGTGTAGTTAACAAGAACGTAAGACGAGATAAGGTCACATACAAATATTAATAGAGGTTCCGTTGTCATTACTTATTTTGTAGGGGTTCCTTCCTACAATATAAAATGTGAACAGTGGTATTGAGGAGTATTTCAACAACCACTGTGAGCAGAGAAATATAAAGTCAATCACAAATTGAAACTGATCATCTGGCGATTTCACCAATTTAATACGCTATAAATTTAGGGGAGATCAGTCTAAAATGACATACCCAATGGTTTACAGTCTTCTGCGAATTATGGCACCGAAACAAGAGTAATTTCATGTTCAGCAGTTCAGGTATACGAATGTGTCCCAGTGTCCTGAGTCGGCCATCTATCTCAGTAGAGGCACGGCGGCCATTTTCTTGTAAGAGTTGTAAGGTCTTGCGTTACTTCTGGCTCAGTGTTAACGTGATCTTCTTTATTCAAGATAAATAGTAGTTTCATATTATTATTATTAGATTCCTTGGCCATTTAGATAGGGTTTCTGTAAATTAGAGAACTTTTAAACCAATTGACAAACTTATATTTGAACTACATGTACACAAGAAATTATAATGAAAAATCAAAATAGTATGTCATTTTAGACTGGTATCCCCTATTGGTTTCTGAATAGTTGACTTGTTTTCAAAGACTGCATTCGTAATAGACACTCAATTAGTTTCGCTTGCTTCTTGACTATCATCGTCATTGTAACTATATTAACTAGGCATAAATAATGACTGCTGTCATGAATACTGTCAGAACACTTTAGTTATCTAGTAAACATTTACTATTCAAGTTGGCAAGTCCGAAGGTTTTCTATTGCGGTAATATGATTCTTATGACTAATTCTTCATTGACTTTTAGAGCAACCTCTATTAGTGGATCCTTACGTGTCGTCACATCCCTACCCTTTCATTAACGCTACGCTACTCTGTAACCAATACACCGAATCGACTTCAGTCAGGGGCACACTGCTGTACCGACTCCTCACATCACGCCGAGATAACAGCGTGGCTGTGCATTTGTTAAGGTTAAGTTGTGGAGAGGATATTTAGCTGTACCTCACTTGAACAATAAAGTCAATTATTGACTCATCTTCTTTTGTTGTATTCAGCTGACGGTATGTCCCAGCAGACACAAAACCAGTTGAACAATTCCAGAGATAGAGGTTCATAGGAATTGGTAGTGGTAGCGTGGTAGTGGTAAGTAGTAGCGTCTTTCCGTTTTCAAAGGCAAATGTTGTAAACGAGTGTTTTTGTTTTGCATTTCGCAAATTGTAGACGCTAGTAGTCACCCTCTCTCGATAAGCGGTCGCTTGTTATTGCCTAATAATTTAATAATGCGACTGAAGATCCGAGCTGGCTATGTTGTTTACTTTTGTTCAGTGTGGCTGGCTGGAAGAGTCCATTTCGCGAGGAGGGAAGTCGGAAGTGGAACAGTTCATTTTACGTGTTTCTCCAATAAAGCAAAGTTATCTATGATTTAAGTTTTATCCGGCTTGACCTTCGCCACACTAGGCCGGATAATCGAGGTTGTACTGTATATAAGTGAATGAAAAAAAAAATTAGTCATTGTTACAAACTAGGGCCGACGAATAGTTATGAATATCTATTCACTAAACTTGACTGTCATTCCTGTCCACTATATAAGAAACTGTCATTCCTCAAATATCGAAAACTACCTTGGCCTCTTGTTTACTTGTGCTTGCTGAGTCGAGGATTGCAGAGGAGTTCAGACAGTTACTAGACCCAACAGTTTTTTGGACCCCTCTATTTTTCTGGCAATTGAGTCCTCCGCTCTTCTTTTCAACGACAACGGTACTGGCACGCCCATTTTAGTTGTTGAAACAACAATAAAAATGTGTTGAAAAGCTTCTCGGAGATTTTTGAGTTGTTGCTACTGGAAAATGGTCCACAGTTAACAAACATAAGTTTCCACTGTAAACATTAGACATCTTTTCGTAAATATGAAGTTTCGCAAGTGATAAACACGTAACGAAAACAGCTGATCTCAAACGTATATAAAATTGTACGTTCAAGTGATGTGCGATGCTAACCGAATTGTATTCAGAAATAAATAACGCTTATTTAATATATTTAGGCTTTAAATATATAAATCTAGTTATAACATACGAGAACTTGTGACGGCACTCCGTGATTTGACAAAGAGCCAAAAGTAGCCGACAAAAATGGACTCAAGGTTTGTATTTAGATTGAAGTATGTTATCTTATAGGAAAAATCTAGCTTTTATGACCTAACTCGGAAAGCACTTGAATACATTTTTCAAAAATTGACAGATATGCACACAAACAACAAATACGCATCTTATATATGAATTTCAGCTTTTAAAAATCGGGTTTGGGGTATCGGGAGCCCAAAAACGACATTTTTTAAAGGGTAAAATTTTTCACACTGATGTTATGTACTCAAATGAGGTACCCTTATACCATCCGATTTAAAAAAAGGGAAAAATTATAAGATATCTGCCCTAAAACCGTAAAAAATTCTCCGAAAATAAAAAAAAGGATAGTACTAAAATAAACCGCTCAAGTGGACTATTAACCCTCAGATATTTGCCTCAAATCTGAATGTATCATTATATTTTGGAAGAGACAAAACGTTTGTTTCCAAATCAAAAGCATTCCTGAGAAAATGAGTAATATTAAACTAAAACACCCAAATAAAAGGTATTCTTCTCTTAGTTACTAATATACCATCAGCTTTTGGAAAAGACTGTTTATGGGCTCCACTGGCCCAAAAATAAAAATTCATGGTCGTATATGACATGTAAAATGGCGAAGGCGTACGCCAAACGAAGCGTTCAGAGGTTTGCTCTAGTTTTACTACAAATAACTTCTGGCAAAAAGTACATACATTTTGTAATATAATAAATTGGTAATATTTGCCTAAAAGAACAGAAATCTTGTCGATATTTTCGCTGAAATTTTTCTTCATAGTAATTACAGATCCATAACCAAGATTATGGTAGTTTTTTCAGCAGAAAAATACGTAAATGAAGAAAAACGGAAATATATTTTTACACGTGAATATGAAAATGTGGGTACTCCAATTGTATGGAATTTTGTCCTGATCTCGACTATTGCAAGGTTTTTGCGATCATGCAATTATTAAGCAGGTTAGCGTTGGAAATGTGCCAGTTTCAGTATGGGCGTGTTTTTATACGGTAGCCTTAGTTTGGATGTTGTTAGGTTGGTTAATATTACGTTAGGTAAGGGTAAGATTTGGTTAAGTTATGTTGTGTTTGGATGGGTTATGTTAGGTTTGGTTTGTCTTGTTTATTTTAGCGTTAGTTAGGTTATGTTAGTTTTGTTCGGTTAGGTTAAGTTAGGTTTTATTAGGTTAGGTTAGCAAAAACTAATCTTAAAAAAACAGCCTAACCTCTTGAAACCTAACATAACCTAACAGAATGTAACCTACCTAGCGTTCAAATCCAACCTACCTCTACAAATCCAAACCTAACTTAACCTAACGAAATCTGACCTAGCAATACCCAACTTAGCTCTGTCCCAATAAAAGATGGCCTTACTGAAACCGGCACATTTCCAACGCTAATCCGCTTAATAGCGGTTTGATTGCAAAACACTTGCCACGTTCGTAATCAGGATGACGTTCGTAATCAGGATGAAATTCCGCTGAATTTGAGAATGAACATCGCTATAGTCACACAAAAACAATATTCCATTTTTTCTCATTGGGAGGTGGGAGTATCAATATCAATACCACTGTACATGTATGGTTGGTTTCTTTGTAATTCAACCATATAATCGAACCGGTTTGACATGGGTGTGATTTCAGATTCATTACTCGAGAAAGAATTTGGTTAATGTAAACAAAGATAATCTTAAGCCTAATGTTTGCAGAAAATCACCAAACTTAAACGTCCATGATTATCAATTCAAATTAAAATACTATATTTACTATGAACACTATCTGACACTTTATTGTTTGCTCATTTTCACACACATTTCTAAATTTAGTAAATATAATAAATTTAATGGCAACCGTCAGATATTCATTAGCTAAATGAGTGGTGGTTAAGCCACTTAAGATTGCGAAATCTCATTAGGGAACGTAATTAGGGGCGGATTATTATTTGATTTATATACTCGAGCAACCGAAACAGAAATCAGACGACGATAACTTATCGGTGAATTGAGCATTAATCTCCAAGAACGCATTCTACATTTCACTAGCTTATGCTTAATAAATAGCCTATGTTCAATGTAACAGAAAAGTCAAATTTTAAATATTCATTGGTTTAATGGATGAATTAAAGTTAGTTAAAATGTAATTGTCATTAGTGAAGGAAATCACTTGAATAGTTTGTTATAACTGTACTGCTTGACAGGCTCAGGTGGATTTTGGGTCTTTTTACTTTCTCCCATATTCGTTAGCATAGAGAAAGTATTTTGATCGTCAGCAACAATTTTTTATACAAGTTGGTCTAAAAATCCATTTTAGGATCCCCTGAACCCAAAAAAGTGTTTTTTTTCAAAATTCTTTTTAATGTCTGTCTGTGTGTGTATGTGCACTTCGCTGAAGACCAAACGGATGGATCAATTTTTATGAAATTTGGTATGTTGGTGTATTTAGCCAATATTTCGAGCCCATTTTTCTCACTATTTGAAATTTTAGTTTTTGAGCAAAAAACATACAAAAAAGGAATTTTTTCAAAAACAGCACTAATGATTTTTATTAAATTTGAGGAAAGATGTCAATAACAATTTAAAATATTTTAGTAAAAACCTCATGTCTCTAATATGACTAGTTTTTTAGTTATGGAAAAAAGATTTGGGAATCAAACTGGTAATTTTCAAAGTTTTGATTTTTTTATTGTTTAGTATGGGGGAAAATTTGTACCAATTCTATGGAACCATTTATTAATGTAAGTATAGCCAATAATATATTATATAATGTGTTTTTTATTGCCTTATAAATCAATTTTAAGCTCATTTGAGCATCTAAATGAAAAGATTACGTCGGAAGAGTTGATCACTTTTGTGTTGTCAACAAAGACACTCACCATAGTATACTTTGCTAGCACAAATAAATCTCTAATTGCAATAGTAAATAAGAGTAAAAGAGAAGTTAAAACTTGGCAGAGACACTTAGCTAACACATAAATCGCTGGGGAGGGCTGGAGACAAAGGAGGGACCAAAGAATATACAAGACACACGATAGAAAGGACACTGAAGCCCTGAGTTGATGCCGGCCGATAGCAGAAAGTTCTGGTAATATGGCGGCCACCGGCATTAGTCCCTGCAACGCTGGATGGACTTTTCCCTTCTATTGGTCTTATGTGTTCGTTGGGACGGACTCAAACAAGAACTACACACGTACAACACTCGCAAATTTGCCCACCAGGTGCCTCCCTTTCGCTTTTATACTGCGGAAAAACGCCTCCACAGGATCCAGCATGTGACCAATGACGAGCTAGCCTGAGCAGATGTCCTAGAACATTTTCTGATAATTTAATCAATTTGACGGGGTGTTGCAAAATGTAACATGGTTTTAATAAAATAAAGCTTTGAGGTGTTACACCTGGCCTCTTTACCAGAAGAAGGAAAACATTTTCATACTTTCAATATGAACGTTTCCCAAGTTTGATCATTTATGGCTGTAATACGGATTATATATATATATTTCATTCTATCTACGCCAGAGGCATTTTACTTTGTGTACATATACGTAGTTAAGGGACAACGGTCCAAACCCAACAAGCAAATTTCTAAGTGTACGTCCCGGGATTTGAACCCGTGACCCTCTGCATATGAAGCAGACGTGCTAACCACTAGGCTAGCAAGAGGCCCTAATTATTGATTTAAATTAAACTCTGCCAGTTAACAACTCTCACGTTCCTTCATGTTAAAACTAGGGGACACCCCTGCGTGCCAAATACGTGCTCACTGTGTTCATGATATCTGAGCCGTCGGCCTCAGTCTGTGACTTTTGACTACAGATGATGAAACTGTAATCATAATATATAGTTATTAACAGTAGCTCACTCACTGCAGTTGAGTTGCAACCTATTTATAGTCTAATATAAACATCCAATGTTAATTTTTTAGCCTATTCAAAAGTTCTCATTTCATTGGTTTTATTAATTAAATAAAAATATAACTATGATCTAAATAAATAAAATAACTCCATTACATTACCATTGAAACTTCAAAGGCCACTGGGATAGAGCACTACAGTCACAAGCGAATAAAACCAAGCTTAAAAACCTTCTCTGTTAAAAAACATAACGTCACAAAGTCTCATGACGATCAGATGAACTTTGTGCGTGTACTTTTAGTGATGTAAAAAGGACAAGCCGACATGCATTTGCTTTTTATATATTTAAGGATCTAACAAAACTTTCTCTAGAGATTATTCCTTGGAGATCTTCTAGACTTTTTCTATAAAGATCTATAAACGTCTAAGAATTATCACAGTCTATTAGCATTGGTTTTATACACAAATACATTTCCTGTCCAATGTTTAATTGAGTCTCAAAATATCAGCTGTTTTATGGTCCATTGTGGAGTGTAGTCACATGTAAATGTAATGCAGTATAAACCAGCTGTGGTTGCAGACCTCACTAACAAAATTACTGCCATAAATATTCCTATTAGATGGAATATATATTGTAGGTGTATATAATCAAGGATAATTCTCTTACTACATACATTATAACCTAGATCATTTATCATAACTAAAAACAAAAATGGTCTCAGGACCGAGCCCTGTGGAACACCATGAGGGACGTATACAAGTACAGTGGTGGGTTGAATGTTATATAACGTGTTAGACAATGTTCAATAACAATTCTACTTTTCATTCTCAGCCTTTAGATTAGTAGTAAACGAGACATGGTTGTGTTACGACAACTATGATTATCTCTGGACGGCCAGCCCTCCGGGAGTCATAGATATCTGGTGCTGACACTACTGGTTAATTAACTAATAAGATGATAATTGACAATGTTACTCTCCAGAGTGTCTGTCAGCCTTCCAGCACACTCTTTTATTTAAATTCTTTGGAAATTGAACATGATAAAAATTAAATAACAGTAATGTGTGTTACAACCTTCCTAACGCAGATCTTTAGATTGATATTGCTAAATTTAACAAAAATTATTCAAAACTCAATAAATTATACTTTCTGTAAAGCCTACCTATCCACTGTTATAAAAAATAACTTAAAAATCACTCATGTACAACTTAAAAACACTATTACAAGCATTTATGACCATTAAACCTATATTAGTAGCACTAGTTGAGTGGAAAACTGCAAGCTTGGAGGGCCCGCAGTAAACTCTCGGCTGTCAAAACATCCCTATTGTGCGGCCGAAGATCAGTCGAGCGTGAGTAACTACCCCTCCCCGCGGTTTACCTGTACATTATTAGGCTCAAATATAATAAGCTAAACACTGAACGACTTGGTGTACAATATTGAACGATTGCTTATTTCACTCCGCATGCTACAACCAATACAACAAAGTTTGGATGGCAGTTGTACGACGCTTCATTAAATTATAGGCATTGTAAAGCACAAAACAAACGTTATACATTCATTTTACATTACATTGCCTGTAATTAGTTTGCCATCCTAACTTTGTTGTATTGTTTATAGCATGTGGAGTGAAATAAGCAATCGTTCAATATTGTACACCAAGTCGTTCAGTGTTTAGCTTATTATACCTGAGCCTAATAATGTACAGGTAAACCGCGGGGAGGAGTAAACTCGCCCTCAACTGAGCTTACGCCGCACAATAGCGATGTTTTGACAGCTGAGAGTTACTGCGGGCCCACTAAGCTGGGCCTATTTCATAAATCTACAATCCTACAGGCGAATTTCTTTAAAATTTGTAGAACTTGTAGTTACAGGTGTTTCATAAAGGACGAGTTACAAACTTGTAGCTACAACTGGATTCTACAATTTTACAGGTAACCTAAATGTTTACAAATCTATAGGTGAATAAAACAATTTTACAGGTGGAACTTTACAATTCTAGAAGTGTCTGTAAAAAACTACTACAATTATTACCTAACTCTTTAACTATAAAATTATAAAAAAGTGAAATTTATAGGTTATGTTCATTATTAAGTGAATGAAAACATGGGAACGAGAGTTCTTCAGATGAAGATGACCAGCAAAGACGTCCTAGGACATTTAAACCAAGAATTAATTGTAACCTAGGCTCAGATTTTGAGATAAATGAGCGATTTCGTATGCCAAATGAGAAGCTCGAAGAACTTTTACAGAGAATTGGCTTTAGATTGTCAAGAACTACAGCAAGAAACCATTCACTATCATCAAAACAAGTCTTGTGCACAGCATTGCGCTGGCTAGGAACGGAGGCCAATATCACGGTGTTGCAGACATGCATGGGGTTAGTAAATCTACAGTAAGTCGTGCACTACATCAAGTTGTCTCCATTGTGAATGAAGTTCTCTTCCCTGGATTCCTATCTTGGCCTTTGAATGTTGTCAATGTTGTGGAAGATTTTTACCAAATAGCCCAATTTCCTTTGACAATTGGCGTTGTTGATGGGACATTAATTAAAATTGATGCTCCACACTTCGACGAGGCTCAGTTTGTTGATCGTCATGGTAACCACTCCATTAATTGTATGGTTGTATGAGGTCCAGACTACTCTTTTTATTATGTCAGTGCTAGATGTCCAGGCAGTGTGCATGATGCAAGAGTGTTAAGGAATAGCACTCTATACCATAGATTGGAAACTAGCTGGCGACCAGTGGAAGCGGCAGTAATATTAGCAGACTCTGGTTATATGTTAAAAGAATGTTTAATGACTCCAATTCTGAAGACCCCGGAGAAAGGAGATATAATAGAAGTCATACGAGTACTAGAAGAATAGTAGAAAATTCCCTTGACATTCTTAAAGAAAAATTTCCATGGCTAAATTACTTAAGACTTGATCCAACCTTTGCTGGAGAGGTATGAAGGTCTATATTTTGCCATTGAATTATTTTATTCATGTAGATCACTTTCATGTTCGAAAATAAATATTAATCTAGTGTTCTCTGTATTATGTATAAAAACATTTTAAAGAATTATGCGTAGTTAAAAATTGCACAACAATAATTTTAAAATGTTATATTGCTATAAATGATGGAACATGAATATGCTATAAACAAACTCTTGAATATTCATCATAATGGAATTCTTATTATGATTGAAGATTAAAATAGGTTTTTGTTAGGCCAATCAAAGGACTACTCGTTAAGGAATTTTTAAAATTACATGTTTACTTACACTAAAAGATAAAATCTTTATTGAGGTCTTTAAATGCTTTACAACTTTGCAAGGCGTGCTGGAGTAACTGAGGTCGAAATTAACAATGGAATTGAAGATGAAGGTGTCTCGAAGGATGTTGGCGAAGGTAATAATGATTTGGTTGGAAACAGAACTGTTAATCTTTTTAGATAAGTTTTATTATTGTTAATAAGAAAAATAATCTATTTTTTGACATTGAACACAAAGAGTACAACAAATGATGCAACACATTCAACAAGGAAAAAGTTTTATTATTTGATACTTTTAAATTTATTATTGGCTTGTTATGTTTATGTCATTACCATGGCAATCGTTTTGCTCAAGAATAACATATTCTGAACATCCCAAGTTCTTTATAAAATCACTTGGCAATGCCTAGTTCTCTTTCCAGCTTTGCAACGGTCAAAGATTTTAAGTAACTTTCCTTCTCCATTATTTCAAAACTTAATTTCAGTTTTTTCAACTTTAACTCCTCTTCTTCTTGTTTAATTTGTTCATGTGCGACAGCACTGGGATTCACACTGACTGTCACTTCCCCAACAGCAGAGGTTGAGTTGTTTAAAAATGTGATGTCATCATCATTGCTAATATTATCTGAAACACACTACATAAATTCATGTTTTATTTTTGTTTCCCTCTCAACAATTCATATTTATATTTAATTAACAATTTTTCTATTTTAAAAATTAATTTAATACAGTTTTAAAATGTAATACTTTGACAAACTCATTCAATATTACCTGAACCAAATCTTTTAATTCGTATTTTTAACACTGTTACTAATCAAACTTAATCACCTTCAGTGCTGATTTGAACTTCATCCCATGTTTCTGGAACTGGGCGCCCTACCAACATTGGACTTTCTTTGCCAATTATGTCGAACACAATAATATCAGCATTCGTTAGCTTGCAGTCTGGTCCACCTTCTGACCCAGTTTTTTTGGCACGTCCTTCTTTTTCTATAACAGAACAATACCTCACTTATGTTTACAAATTAAGAAAAAACTAAATGTAAATGTTGACTAATTTTATTGCACCTACTATAAAATTGTTTGTGTTTTATTTATGTAATAAAAAATGTGATTTTTTTATCATTAATGTACTAATGAAAAAATAAAATTAACCATATTATTAGTTTATGATAGTTTCAAAATACAAATTTTTCATTTTATAAAGTTAGTTTTCTTAATTTTACTAATACGTTTTTCAAATGAGACATTTAGCACAAGTTACAACTTTTTAATTTTAAGCATTACTGTGTTATATTTGTATATGAAACATTAATAAGTTTCATGAGAAGATGTAAGTTAGATAGTAGTTATATAAAATAAAATATTCTCTGTTCGTGTTTTTATTTAATAACCCAAACAACCAAATGATATTAATACATGATTAGATATTAATAATTTTACCCATTTTAAATTCAATATTTTAGCTAATTATACAATTATTAGCATTTTACTGCCATAAATAAAGTATGAATAAATAAATTGCTCAACTTACCACAACATTCTTCTTCATATTCTGCCAGAAAGTGTCTGGTATATTTGTAATCCTTGTCGCTTGACACTACTCCCATTGCTTGAGCTTTTGAATGTATTTGCTGCCACTTCATTATTTTGTCTTGTTTGGACAATGTCTTTGAAAAACAACCAAACAACACATCTTTCTAATTTCTTTCAATACCTCTATTTTCTACTTTTGTACATTTTAAATCGTAAAAATGTTACACAGCTATTATTATACACTTTCTTTTAATACAATAATAGTAAACATAACCTTAACAATGCAACAATACAGAATTCAAATCACCTGTACAACTGTAGTTACAAACTACAAGTACTTGACTTTTATTTACAATTCTACATATTTTCTAGGAACACCTGTAGTTGTACAATTGTAGCTACAGGTACTTGTACAATTGTAGTTACAAATTACAAGTACTTGACTTTTATTTACAATTCTACATATTTTCTAGGAATACCTGTAGTTGTACAATTGTAGCTACAGGTACTTGTACAATTGTAGTTACAAATTACAAGTACTTGACTTTTATTTACAATTCTACATATTTTCTAGGAATACCTGTAGTTGTACAATTGTAGCTACAGGTACTTGTACAATTGTAGTTACAAATTACAAGTACTTGACTTTTATTTACAACTCTACATTTTTCTGGCAATATGGGGCTCCTGTTTCATGAAATTGACCAGTTACATATTGGTATTTTGTACAAAACACTGTAAAAATATCAGTTTACAGTGTTTTCACTCACTAGCAGTTGAGTATAACCATTTAATAATTTAAACTTTCCAAGTTAATTTTTAGCCAATTCAACAGTGTCCTTTATGTTTATTTATAAATAAAATATAACTTGTTAAAAGTAAAACATACATTTTAACCTAAATACTGGAACACACATAGGAATAAAAATTGTATAAAACTTGTTAACAAATGTTTTGAGTCATAAATTGTGCGTACTTTTATTTAAAACTCATTTTTTTCATATTGGTTAAAAATTTTCCATTTCTTGTGAGTTTTAACTTTTTCTATAAAGATTAAAATCTGAGAATTCTAATCTATATTGGTATAAAAAATATTGGTAATGTTTAATTGAGAACAGCTTTTTTCATTGTGAGGATCAATCTGAAGTAATCGAAGACAAGCTGTGGTTCAGACCAGAACAAAATTTGATTTTTATTAGTGTTTATGAGTTAAAATAATTTCAGAAATGTCTCTTATAATACATTAAATCCTAGTCCTTATATAATAATAACAAAATTAGGCGAGCCTGTGAACACGCATGAGGAGCTTCGAAAGAGTACATTTTTGGTGGCGCAAGTTATCTGTTGGAAAGGGATGCAATACCAATGTTACTTGGCATATCAGGTAATATCAAAAGAATGTTGTGTACGCATATGATTTCTGTTGTGGCAGCTGGTAAATAGAATTGGTTGCTGCCTATTGGTTAATAATAATCAGTGATTTGACAATGTACTCACGTTTATAATGCAGCTTAGATCTATTTAATTTGTTTGAATTGAATTTTAAAAATTAGAAATTTTGTTAACATTTAAGCAGATCTCCTACTTTTTGTTCTTATTCAAATAATAAAATTATATTTTGTAACACTATTGTTATAAACAATGACTCGACAACTTAAAAACACATCAGGCATATGCTTAAACCTATATTAGATCAGAAGTGAGTGGAAAATGAAGCTTGGTCAGGGCCAGCAAAACTGCTGCTGAAAAACTTCACATTGTAGCACGTCGAGATACAGATAGATGTTAGTATCCTCCATCCCCGATTTTAATATTAGTACCATAATAGTAATAGTAAACCGAATTTTAACATATGAGCGCTTGCTTATTCACTGCATATCACTACTACCAATAATGTAAAAATGGATAGTTAGATAGAACCTCAAAAAATTAATTACTTAAAGACAAAGACCGTTATGACATTAATTTATACATTACCATTTGCAATATAATTATTTTGCCAACCACTTGTTTTAGTATTATTTATAGCAAGTTTTGTAACAATCGTTCAATTTTAAATTTTATTTATTTTTATACCTATAATAAGACAAACACCCGTAAAGTAATTCGTTAATAAATAAGTTAGGCCGAACAATAGCGATTTTTACAGAGAATTATTGGGTATGGGTATTTTAATCTAGATCCTAACAGTTCTTATAAATTAAATTATTAATGTTTCATAAAGACGTATACAAACTAGTACTCAATGGATTCTACAATAGTTCTAACAAACAATAAATGTATTAACAAATTAGGTGAATATAACACATTATTACGTAACTTTACAATTGAAACAAAAAACTCTTCAATTATTTTTTTAAATATAAAGAAAACAGTGAATTACTAAAGGTTATGTTCATTCATTAAGTGAATGTAAAACCTGACTGTGAAGTTTTAGATGAAGATGAAGTCAAAGTATCTTTCCTGCATTTCCAAGAATTAATTTAATAGCTAAATTTGATAAATACGATTGTATCAACATGAAATCAAGACTTTTACAGAGATCGGCTTTGATTGTAAGAACTAGCACAACCTGTCACTTTTCATCAAAGACAAGTGTTTTGCAAGCATCTCCTGTAAACGTGAAATAACTCACTATGCATGACTAGGGTGAAATTACAGTAATATTGGTAACTAATTGTACATTGTGAATGAAGTCCCCTTAGTTGTACATTGGCTAGGATGTTGTACAATGTGTATTACATAATTACAAGACATACTTTATTTACAACTTACTTTTTTGAGGAATTAGTTGTACAAATTGTAGCTCACAGTACTTGTGACAATGTAGTTTAAACAATGTAAGTACTGACTTTATTACAATCTAGTATGTTTAGTGAGTCCTGTAGTGTACAATTGTAGTAAGGTACTGTACATTGTAGTTACAAATTATAAGTACTAAGACTTTTATTTAAAATTCACATATTTCTAGGCACCTGTAGTTGTACAATGTAGCTAAGTGACTAGACCTGAAAATAGTAAATTGTAGCTTTTATATGAAAAGAAGTTTTTCTCCAACTGAAACCAGAAAGAACTTTTAGAAGTGATGTTATTGAAAGAATGTAGAAAATGTCGAATTGAAAGGTCCTGCTAATTAATTAAATTGATTCCAATTTTAGAAACAAAGAGCAATTATACCTAAGGAATTTTTTGCTCTAATTCTAAAAGGAGGAAAGTTACTTTTGGTATTCCACAGGAATCTATACTGGGACCAACATTATTTCTGATTTATATAAATAGTTATTATACCAAACACTTATACACTATTTACAAATGACACAAACGGCTTACTTAAAGCAAATAGTCTTTGGGATTTACATTTGTTGAACACTTCAGTTGATCATTTAAATAATTGGTTTGCTTTAAATGAGTTACTTCTTAACAAACAAAAACTAACATAGTCAATTTTAAAAATATAAATGTTTTCGGTGAAAGATTACCTGAATTTATAATACCACTATTATTTAACCAATTACCAAAGGGTATAATGAATGAAACAAAACGTAAAAAAATTAAATTCTATTTTTATAACTGGCTAACTCTGCAGGTAAAATTATATTTGTTTATGCCTGCATTTATTAATAATATTGGTGTGTGTATAAGTACAAAGAGTATATGTATGATATATTGTGATATGATATGTAAAAAAATTGTGCTGTATAGTTTTGTATTTTTGAAAAAGGGCTTATTGACAAAAAATTCAATCATTTAAACCATTTTTTCTATTTATTTGTGTTTCTGAAAATTTACTTACATATAATTATTTATATTTGTTTTATTGTATTGCTTTTGTAATCGTTGCTTTGTTACCATAGTTTAGCTTGCTGTTGTTTATATTTGTTACTAAAGTTCGGTTTAGTGTACATGGTTTATTGTTTGATATTTTAGTTAAAAAGTTTGATTTCGATTTGTTTTATATATATATATATATTTTTTTTTTTTTAATTGTTGTAAAGTTTTTCATATTTTAATTATTTGTTATATTGTTGTTAAATTGTAATTTTATCACTTTTGTTACCTATATGAGTTGTTAAGGTTCAAAGAAATCTTTTTTGCATCATTAGGAATATTTTATTGTTATTTATATACATACATATAATATTTTCAGTTGTTATGTTGTCAAATTTATATTTATTTTGTTGCCAAGCAAATGTATTTCACAATCTTATATGATAAAGTAAAAATAACCTAATGGTTGAATATTCCAAATTTAGATTTCGAACTTCATCCCATGTTTCTGGAACTGAAAGCCCTACCAACATTGGACTTTCTTTGCCAATTATTTCAAAGCAATTTTCAGTCAACAACGGTATACAGAAACAACATGCCAATATGTGTGCTGTAGCTGAGCTAAACTGTTTATAATAAGCAGCTTAGTGATGCCAACTGCTTTCAGCTAAGCTGCTTCTTTCAAACAGCAGTTTAGCACGTCCCTAATACATAGGCAAGAGGTACTAAATAGGACCAATAAGGCAGCTTACTTCTATAATACGGTACGGAATTACTATGGGATAATAGAATCCCTAATAAATCCAAAAAGACCCACTACAATGCCTATTTTGTACCTTTCCTGACATATGGGCACTTTAAGTAAGATTTAGGCCACAGAAATGAAGTTTATAAGAACTATGAACAAAAAAACAAGGTTAGATAGAATAAGAAAGCAAACAAGTAGAGAAGAAGCGGAATTGGAGTTAAGTTTGTTGGAACGGATAGGAAGGTCTAAGATAAGATGGTATGGACATTTAATGAGGATAGAAGGGATAAGAACAGCAAGAAAATGCTTTGAGAAGTAAATGCTTGGGACTCGACCGATAGGAAGGCCAAGAAAAATACGGTTGTATTAAATCAAAGAAGAAGTAGAAGGAAGAAAAGCTAACTGGGAAGAAGTACATTTGAGCCAGTGGTATGCAGACAGGACGAGATGGAGAGGGCTTGTTAACCACACCCGGGAAACTGGAGTTGGAGACGGATAAGTAACAAAATTGATCAGCCAATAAAGCAACTTAACTATATTCAATTAAGCAATTTATTATAAGATATATTTTTTTAAAAGGTTTATTATACTGTAGAGATGTTAGAGGATAAAGATTTAAAATAAACTTTATACAAAACTTTTTTTATAAGTTAGATTTATGTCTTTTTTAACTTTAAAAGTGTTTGTATAAATTTAATATTCTTATATGAGTTTAATTGAGTTTTCTCAAATATTTGTTATTAATTGTAAATCATTATGATTTTCCAATTAATTAATTTTATATCTTACTGTAGTTCTATTGATTCGCTTTTATATCTTGATAATAATAATAATTGTAATGTTACATGTGATAGTGATTTGATTTCATGGATTCTTATACTATCCTGGCGTTTCCTTGTCCCCAGGAGGTCTGCAGGTAGTACATTGGTGCAGTACAAACAAAATATTTGCAATTTTGACATAAGTCAAAGGATTTATGAAACGTTTCATTGACTCCTTATAAACTGAGAAGAATTTAGTAGTTATTTTGTAGAAAGTATATAATAGGATAACAAAATTAATTATATATTACCTTTTAACACATTTCTTGAATTTATTTATACAATGTGCATTTCAACTACATTGAAGCCATCACCTTACAAATTAGCAAAATAACTTGAAAAAATATTGAAGAACATAAATATAAATTATAAAAACAAAAAAGATTCTATTGATACGATCAAAGACTTAGATATATTCCAATGACAATTCCTTCAACAAAATGACAATTAATTAACCCAACTACTGGCAATTAAAAACTCACTATTGGCAGCTCATTTTTCGTATTTTCGCAAGGATATTTTAAAGAAATAATTAAAAATACTTCTGATACTTAGATTTAGTATTATTTTATATCATTTTACTTGTAAGATTCTGTGTTTTAATTTAAAATAAATAACATAAGTATAAACACTTGTTTACTTTTTTCCTTTCATAAAATAAAAAACGTTTACCAAACATTTTGAGGGGGAGGAGACCCTACCTTGAAATGGAATTAGCCAATTCACAATTCCAAGATATACAAGTTTTTCCAAACTTTATAAAGTTTCAGAAAATGTATAGTTTATAGGGTTTATTATAGGAATTTATAATGATAAAACTAAGGATAATGCATTTTACCGAAAATTGATGTTACTGTGGTAACATGTTATAATTGTGTATTCATAAATTTCTCAGCTTGTTATTATAATGTTCATTTTGTAACATTTCTCTAATATCACTAAAACGTTCTAAATAGCCTCTATACATTGTCTAATATATATATATATATGTATATATGTCCAATTATTATACACTATTTACAAATGACAAACACCACAAGCCTATGTCAAATTAGAATTCTCTAAACAATGTCAATAAGAACAAAATACCACTTTATTTACAGTAAATTATGCTTCAGCTATATTTGAAAAACAGTTATTTCACAACACCTTCAAGTTATTTCACTAACAATTCTAATAAAACATCGCATAAAGTACTTCAGACCAGAATGTAAATAAACAGATAACTGACAGATGCCAACTAAAGAAATGGCGAAATGAAATAGTAAACAATGGATTCTTCTGGAGTGGTATCAATTAGTTTGACGAACAACGTAGCCATAACGATATAAAATTAAATTTTCACAGTGATGTTTGACCGTCCCATATCGAACGAATAGACTGTCCTTTATCGGACGGTCACCGATAGTTGGGTTAAAACGAATCTAACATAACAAAATATTCTCTCATCAAAAGAAATTGAAGAAATAATAATTGTCGTAGCTTAATACAACATAATTATTTCACTTTCAACAATAATTATTATATACAAAATGATGGTTAGCTAAGTATCTAACTTCACGCGAAACCTACATATACTGATTTAGGCATCCCAGCTTCATCAAATCACCCACTGCATAACAAAATGTTTATTTCCAAATCAATTATATATAGAATTAATTTTAAGAATATATTAAAACTGAAGATTTCAATGAAGAAGCACAACAATCAAATGGCTAAAAATCCAGCATGATTGATATATTAACGAAAAATTAAAAAAAAAAAAACAAGAAAATATAAGAAAAGAAAGAAATAATATAAAAAAATACATTTTCTCAGGATACATAACCACAAAATCAGCAAAGCAAATATCCAGTGTATATATAACTCAAATAGCATTTAAAAAAACTAACAAGCTTAGTAAAATAAATAATAAAAAACAAAACAAACAATATTCAAAATTTGATAATAATACATTATTTACTTTTTAAACCTTAAAAAAACTAGGTTCATTTGAAGCTTTTGTTGTAAAGTTCATGAAGACTATAAACACTTCCATGAGGATGTTCGTGGGCAGTGTCATTTATTAGGACTATGAACTTTCTCCTGTTTAGAGTTTGATCGGGTGACAAATGAGAATTGGGAATCTGAATGTGTATGGAGGCAGATCAAAATATACCTCAGTATGAGTACAGGATTATTTCATAATTATTTGTTGCAGTCTCATCAACAAAAACATTATAAAGAGGATAATCAGTTTCTAACATTTTCAATGCTTACTATTAAAACAGCTAATATAAGTGAGGAAGAAAGGCAAGATGAAGATTTCTTTTTCAGTTTCAGTGGAAAATTAGTTTTAGGTTTTCTGAACTTGACAGATTTAGTTAATAGTCCAAAGTTCTTTATTTACAACAACATAAAGAAGTGTAATGGCATCAAAATTTACAATGAATTAGACTTCTGGTCACTTGCTTTGTAGTGTTTACTAAGTTGAAGAATTCTTTCAGGTTGTAAAAGGGTTTCTCCGTGAGCCATTTTTTAAGGCTTTTCTTTACCTCTCTCTCTCTCCCTCCCCCTCCCTCCCTCTCCCCCTCCCCCCTCGAACATTTGTGTGATTTCATATTCTAGTTTAGGGAGAGTGACAATAGTTTCTCTTATCGGCCTTACATACTATATCCTCAAGCTTATCTCGTATGCATGCTGCTACACGCCTCAATGGCGTATACTTGGCAGAGACTTTATTCAATAATTTATTGTTGTTGGCTACTTTTCTGGCTTTATTGGAAATAATTGTACAACTATTGTAATGAGATTTGACGGATGCTCAACGATGTTCAGTAATGATAGTTTGTTCAGGCAAAAATAAAAGAAATATAGCATTAAGCACTGTTTCCACAAGGCATCTCCTTAGAATTGTGAAGAACTGCGCAACTTCTTCTGCAAGGTATAGTATATTTAAAAGTGATCAAAAGATAATCGTCATACTTGGAACTGATGTGGTTTCTTTGCTCATATCTCTTATAACACAATTTAGTAATTCAAATGGTTTACACAACTGTACTACATGAAAAAGACTTTACAAAAAGTATCCAACTCTAATAAATGTATATGTATTGGAAAATTTGTCTGCAGAAGATTATTTGGTTATTTTGACGGAACATATTAAGAGTGCTTAAAAAACCAGATTTCCTAACTTATTCAGAAAACAATGTCTTATCCTGCTAAAAATGAACTAAGAATATATATCTATATGATTCAATCAACAAGCTGTACCACCGCATATTTTTCAGTACATCCAACAAGTCAAGACTTATTAGGAGGACGATGACCGAGGAACGTACATTAAAATTTGGATTATTAAGTTCACGCAGCGAAAAAGTAATGACACAAGATTTTCTGGACACGATTGGAAGCTTTTCAAAAAGAAAAAAAAATCTGTTTGCTTTTTTTGCGAAGAAAAAAATCAGAAAAATTGTCTACTAATATACTACTCTTTAATAACAAATATACACATGAAATTTATCCAAATTGGAACACTTAAGAATGTAGAATATTGCTTGATGGCAATAACTGCCCCAAGTTTTGAGCAATTTCTGGTAGAGATGAAAATAGTGTTCTGCAGAATGTCTGCCATTTGCAAGATGTAATTTTTCATTAATTATTATGAAAATACATGGAACATGATAACTTCTTAGAACTTAGGCTTAAGCGTTATCTTAGAACATGATAACATTTTGAAAATGCGTTTATTAATAAATTAACTGAGTACATCACGGTTGTTTCGGAGTATTTATGTATACAGTTGTTTAGTTCACACATAAATAATACGTTTTGTGTATATTTCCTAAAAGCAGGCGAAATTACAATATTATGGCTATCTACATTTTTTTAATTTTATTATTACAGCATCGTTTGTGCAGTATTCCACCTCCCATTTTCACTTTTTGGAAGTAAATTTTTGAAAATTCAACCAAAATTGTAGTTTATTTTGGTTGTTTTATACATAGCATATGGTATTATACTTATTTATCATAACAATTATACCAATCATAAGTAGATATACAGATATTTACACATTTTAAGAAGTCTGCAAATCCGCCAAAAATTGGTCTACCAGTTTTAGGGTTAGATTATAAAGCAAAATGTTTTTAAGTTTTTTTTTTCATCTACAATTTTGTTGTGAAATACTTGTGACTGGTTTCCACCTAATGGTTCAATTGGTTTAGGAGGTTTTAATTGTAAACTCCATAATTGATATAATTTATTTATTCAAAAAATCAAATGGAAAAATTAATTCAGTTTTAGTAGTTCATAGTTTTAATAAATCATACATAAATCATTCATAAAAAATAGAAAACATTGTGGTAGTGAATACTAAAATATGAATGATCAAAATAAGTAATTAAATTTCCTTTCATTTTAATCGTTCACGCTCTACTCAGATAATCTAGCTATGTATCCTTTTGCACAATCCTTTAATTAGTTTTAAAAATAAAAAAATGTTGGTTAATAAATAACTTTACTATATATTTTTATATATCTAACAAATAAAGAAAAAATAAGATCTTAAAAAAAATATTTGGATTAGTGTTCTTGATAGTACAAATGTAAATATAACGAAAAACAGTTAAATGGCTCTAACTCTCTTGAAGTGTCGATTGAGATACAAAATCTGAGCTTTGCTTTCCAACTGAGCCAGTTCCTGGACTGTAGGAGCCATCTGAGCGACGTGATTTTCGTAGCCAGAACCTGGAAAGAAGTAAATAAATCATCCAAAACAGATCTTAACACATGTTCATTGTTAGACAATTATTATTATAAATATTTTTTTCTTTACCCCTGCAATACCCAAGAACTCACCTAAAGAGATATTATTCAAGATGATAACATAAAAGCTAAGTTTCTGTTGCCAAATGTAACCTCCCTGTGCTTGCCTACAGACCAAGGAGTTTTTGTGACTCTACAAAAATTTCAGGAAGAAACTTCTTTCATAACTTTTTCAAGGTAGGACTCCTTGAAAAAGTTCATACTCCTTCCATCGTATTGATTAATACGATGAATTCAAACAAGTTGATTTGTTGGACGTTATAGGAGACTAATGAGGCGAACTTAGTCCCTCAACACTGTAATATTCCTGGAGGGAGCTTTTAGACCATTTGAAGGATTTTCGTGAAACCACAGAAAACAAAGATAAAAAATTAATTGTCATGGCTGTGAAGAAGCTTCAATTGATGACGTTGAAGAGTGGATGACTGAAGTGAGACTGAACCAATCTTCAGAACAGTAAATCATCTCGGTTTTTAAATCAAAGCAGGAACTCTGTGAACAAACTTTGGAAATGAAAAAAAAAAAACAATCAAAATAAAAAAATAACCCAAAGTAAAGGAGTTCAGGTAATAGAGGCAACTATTCAGTTTTTACAAGAACAGGACATATGCAATTATTTCTTTATGACGGCTCCTAGCTGAAGCAATACAGAAAAGTAATTTAAGTGAAAAACAGTTAAAAATAGTGTGCGCTGCTTGCGAATGTCTAATCTGAAATTAAAATCTTAAATAAAGTTGGATAGATTTAATGCTATTTTATGCAGTCTTATCCCAGTCTCCGGCAGCACCGGAGGGCGTGGGAGGGTGATCTGTGGCGGGGTCACACTAAGCAAGTCCACATGAGCCCGATGATAGTGCTGTGTCATGGCGAGGAAGTGCCGCCATCAAATAAGCACTGCCCGTACTGCCTTGTACGATAGGGTTTGGGTACCCGAAGGCTAGGAGAAGGTCACTCTGATGTAACACCGAGGCCAGGCCAACGTCTTGAAGCTGCAGTGAAAGCAATTGGCCTAGGAGAAGAAGACTCTGATCACAAACTCCTGGTCCTCCAGGTTGGGGGTTGAGCGTTGGGCTGACAACCCGCCTCGTAAAAACTATCTCGTTACGTATCACCAACAAAATGCTTTGAAACAGGACTGGAACTTAAGGAATAAGACCCGGCTTTGCATAAATGAATTGAGATTTGGAACATGGAACGTTCGAAGTTTAGCCATACCAGGTGCAATAGACATTCTGTCAAAGGAGCTAGAAGAAAGAAACATGGATATTGTAGCACTTCAAGAGACAAGATGGCCTTTGGCAGGAAGAGTTAATACCAAAGATTATGTTATATATTATAGTGGTTGTGATTATAATAGATACTACGGAGGGACCGGTTTTGTGGTTAAAAGAAAGTGGAGCGAAGCAGTGTTATCTTTTAATCCTTGTAATGAAAGAATATGTACAATAAGAATTAGAGGAAGGTTTTCAAACATATCGCTGGTGAGCATTTATGCTCCCACAGAGGATGCTGAAGAAGATGATAAAGACAAATTTTATGAAAATCTGGAAGAAGTTACCAATGACCTTCCTCAGTATGACCTAAGGATGATAATAGGAGATGCAAACGCCAAAATAGGGAAAGAGGAAATATGGACTGCCGTTGCCGGCAAGGAAAGTCTCCATGAAACATCCAACGATAATGGAATCAGACTGTTAAGTTTCAGTGAAGCAAGCAACTTCAAAATAATGAGTACAATGTTCCCCCACAAAAGAATACATAAAGAAACTTGGGTATCACCGAATGGACTCGTAAAGAACCAGATTGACCACGTATTAATAGATCAAAGGCATAAAACAAGCATCCTTGATGTACACAGTCTAAGGAGCGCAGAGTGTGGCTCGGACCATAATCTGGTCCTCATAAAAGTTTTTCAAAGAATAGCAGTAGAGAAGAAAAAGGGACAAAGACAAACTGATATTTATGAAATAGATAAATTAAAGATAAAAGAAGTGGCGGATAAATTTAAACTAACTCTTAAGAATAGGTTCCAAGGGCTTACTGACCTAGAAGCTGAAACTGAAACAAGTATAGAAGATAGATGGATTAGTCTGAAAAGTGCTATACAAGAAACAACTATGGAGATATGTGGAAAAAGGAAAAAGAAAAAGAGAAATGTTTTGTTCGACGAAGAATGTGAGAAGAAACTGGAAGAGAGAAAAGATCTAAGGAAAAAATGGCTACAAGAACAATCAGAAAAATCAAATCAGAGGTACAGAAAGTTTCAAAACGAAACAAATAAACTGTTGAGAAAGAAGAAAAGACAGTATATAAATAATATAATAGGCAAAGCAGAATCTATGCATAGTGAAAACACTAAAATATTTTATAAGACAGTAAAAATGTTTAAGAAAGGATTCCAACCGAACTCCTTTGGGATTAAGCTTGAAGGAAAAGTCATTGTAGAAAAACCTAAAGTCCTAGAAATATGGAGAAAATATTTTGACAATCTATTAAATGTAGAAAACGATTTTACAAACAATAATAGTGACTGTGTATTCCTAAATGTACAACCAAAAGTAGAAGAACCAAGAATGGAGGAAGTAAAAAGAGTAATAAAAGAGATGAAAAGTAACAAAGCACCTGGCGCAGATGGTATCAGTGCCAAAATGATAAAGGCAGGAGGTAAATATTTAATTAAGCAAATCCATAAGCTGTTATTACAAATCTGGAAAGAAGAATACGTACCGAAGGAATGGGAAGAAGCAATAATAATACCACTTCATAAGAAAGGCGACAAACAGAACCCAGAAAACTACAGAGGAATATCTCTTTAAACACTACCTACAAAATCTTCTCCAAAATTGTACTTAGAAGACTAGAAACCTACACCAATGAAATTATAGAAGAACACCAAGCTGGATTCATAAAAAGCAGATCGACCACAGACCAAATTTTCATTCTTAAACAAGCCATTTCAAAATACTGGGAGTTTAACAAACATTTTTTTGGAATTTTTATCGATTTCAGCAAAGCCTGACAGTTTGTGTAGAGAAAAGATATGGGAAAAAATGGAAGGTTTCGGAATACCAAGGAAAATCATAAATTTGGCAAGGCTTAGTGTAAATAACAGCAGATGTAGAGTAAAAGTGGAAAACGACTACACCACAACCTTTGAAGTTAAGGCAGGAGTGAGACAAGGTGATGGCTTGTCCCCTATTCTTTTTAATATCGCATTGGAAGGAGCATTAAAAGAAGTAAAGAAAACTAATATAGGGATAGAAATAGGGGATAAAATATCAGCTCTGGCCTTTGCAGATGACGTAGTTTTGTTGGCAGAAAGCAAAGAAGATCTGAAAATTATAACTGAAATTTTAATTAAAGAAACCAAAGAAGTTGGACTTAAAGTTAGCAATGAAAAAACTAAATTTATGTATTTTGGCCGAAATCCTGACAACACACAACATTTTACAGTAGAAGGAAACAATTTTGAAAGAGTAGATGATTCAAATACCTTGGTACAATAATTAGCTCTAACAACAGTGAACACACAGAAATTCAAAGTAGAATAAACTCAGCTAACAGAAGCATGTTTGCTCTAAATAAACTTATGTCATCAAAACTTTTATCTTACCATACAAAAATTAAAATGTACAAAACAATAATCAGACCAGTAATTCTCTACGGAGCTGAGTCATGGATTATCGACAAAAACACAGAAAAAAAGCTGATCACTTTTGAGAACAAAGTACTCAGAAAAATCTTTGGACTCACAATAGAAAACGGAGTATGGAGGCTGAAGCACAACAGAGAAATTAGAGATCTATTCAAAGAACCAGACATTATAGCAGAAGCCAAGTGCCAACGTTTGCGGTGGGCGGGGCACGTAATAATAAGAAATAATAATACTATGATAAAACAAGTGTGGAAAGAAAACCTTGACGGTAGAAGGCCCCCTGGACGTCCTAAGAAAAGATGGAAGGATCAAGTGGTCATCGACATGAATAAATTAAGGGTCAATGAAGAAGATGCAGAGGATCGTGAGAAGTGGAGGCAAATTGTTGGTGAGGCCAAATACCACCTTGGGTATCAGTGGCCATAGGAGTAAGAGTAAGTAAGTAGTTATGCAGTCTTTTAGGAACATGTCCAAAGTCATAACACTAAAACGAACGACCTCATTGTTTAAAGACATTATGCAGGAAATAAAATATTGTGTTACAATACAAAACTAATTTTAACCAAACGATTTTTTGAGTCCTAATTTTTTTTCTCAGACTCTCAAGATTGAATATCAACATTCTATTAAAGCAAAATCCACAAAAAAAGTACCAGTAATCAATTAAGATAAGATAACAAAACACATCGACCCTCTTTAACCATTTGAAGAGTGCGCACAATATGCAGTTTTGAGTAACCACGTCAAATGACGTGGTCGACGATAATGGCCCAAAGAAGTCACCACGTCATATGACGTGACAGACCATATGGCCACGTTTGTGCTGCTACGTTATGGAGTTCGTACAAATAATGTTTCCAGGAATATGAAGACGCATCGCAGCTGTTATTACTCATGTGTTTGCATCTACCGGCCCCTGCTAGGTCGAGTAGTGACGTCATACTGCCGCTTTTAGTTCACCTATAGTGATTATTCGCACGCTTTTCCCCCTACTACTGTCACTCATCTAATAATAGTCACTGTCACTTGCTACTCACTCCTATTTCTTGGACGTGTTTTGTGATTGTTACAGTGTGGTTATCAAGTATTATTTATGTTTTCACAAGGCTTTATTGTATATAGTGTATATATGTTTTAGTAGTGTATAGTGTTTTATTCATACAGTATTGTATAAGTGTAAATAAAATAGTGTACAGTTTATTATCAAAATGGACTTAGATCGAGATAGATTACTACGAAGTGAGGAAATTAGGCAAGCAGTAAATGAATATTGCTCTTTTGATGATGATGGCAACATCATGGCTTATGGTTCCAACGATGATGTACTGAGTGAGCTGGACGAGGACGAGGATGATGAGGTATTGTACGATAACAATACTCCTAATTCCATAGACAATAATGTTATCGAAAGTGATGCAGGTTCTAATATTTCTCACGCCCAACTTCCTAACTCATGCCAATCTTGTAACTGGGAACACAATGCTGAATTTGTACCAAAAATGTTCGATTTTGACACCTCTAACAGTGGTATTTTTTTAGAAAGACCTGTACTAGATCTAAAAGAAATAGATATATTTCATGAAATATTCGATTTTGATTTTGTTTCACACATTGCAAATGAAACAAATAAGTATGCACGAACTATTATGGAAAAGGAGGTAACTGAATTTTCAAAACTGAAACGTTGGTCTGAAACAAACACTGATGAAATTTACTGTTTCTTAGCAATAATAGTTCTTATGCCACATACTAGAAAAAACACCATGAAACTATACTGGTCAACTGACCCACTATTAGAAACCCCAATTTACCACAAAGTGTTTAGTCAAGATAGGTTCCTACTCCTATTACGTATGATCCATTTTGATGACAATATAAATGAAAACAGTGATGACAAATTGTACAAACTGCGCACCGTAATCGAAACTCTTAGGAGAAAGTTTTCATCTCGTTTGAAACCTGAACAGAATCTAGTAATAGATGAAAGTTTGGTTTTATGGAAAGGGAGACTAGCTATAAAACAGTATATTCCCAGTAAGCGTAAGCGCTTTGGCATCAAGCTGTTTGTCATTTGTGACTGTAAATCAAGTGTTATTCTAGATTTTATCGTATATGCTGGTCGAGATACAAATATTGATCGGAGTGACGAAGACGTAGGTATTTCAGGACATGTTATCCAGACGCTTCTACAACCATAATTCAACCAAAACCATATTATTTATATGGACAACTGGTACAGCAGTCCAAAATTGTTTTCCTGGCTTTTTGACATCGGAACTGGAGCTTGTGGCACAGTTCGGGCATCTAGAAGAGAACTGCCATGTTTACCGAATAAAATACAAAAAGGGGAAACAGTTGTACGTCATAATGACAAGATGCTAGCAGTGAAATGGTGTGATCCTCGAAATGTCACAATGTTATCAACCATACATGATCACACCATGATTGATGTTACAAAAAACAATAAAACAGTGAAGAAACCAGTATCAGTTACAGAATACACAAAGAATATGGGAGCGATAGACAAATCAGACATGATTACGTCATTCAATGACTCAACCCGGAAAACCAAAAATGGTACCGGAAGTTGTTTTTTCACTTTCTTGATATAACAATGTTGAATTGCCATTATATGCTAAACATAAAAAGAGGGAAAAAACAAAAGTTTAGTGAATTTAGAGTCAATCTAGTAAGGCAAGTCCTTGAAACTCACTACACACCGAAAGAGAAACAACCGGCAATCCCACACTCCTTGACGGGCGATAAGCACCCGCTCCGATTGACTGAACGGCACTTCATAAAATCTCTACCTGGTAATCAAGAACGTAAAAAGAAAATACAAAGGCAGTGTTATGTTTGTGCAAACTCATCACGAAATCCTAAAAAATGAAAAGACACTTCTTACGAATGTCCAGGACTGCCGAGTCGCCTTATGCATTGAGCCTTGTTTTGAACTTTTTCATACCATAAAAAAGTACTAAACAAAAAAGTACTAAACATAAAAAAATCATTCTATGTAAATATTCTCATATGCATTTAAATGAATAAAAATAATAACAATTTTGTTTAAATTGTGCAATTTTTTTTACTCCCAAACGCATTTTTAGTAAAATTTACACTACTCCATATGGACATCGTAAGTGTCACGTCATATGACGTGATTACTCCTCAAAGGGTTAAAGTAGAAAAAATGTCAAAATAATTTTTTTTTTACTTAGAACAATTTTTCATAGCTGCTGTAAGTAAAAAATAAAAAAAAACTTATTTGTTCTAGCCGTCTTTAACGAAAACCTTTACCAGGTTGTACAAGAAAACATTGGCCAATATTTTCATGAGGTTAAAAACTTTTAAGAGATTCAATTAGTTACAACAGCTAGTAGACAAAAACAGATTAACATCTCCTATATCCAGTATGATTTAAGGTGGCCGTTTCCCAAACCGCCACGTCACCACTGGCAAGTTGACAGACCCTGACAGCCCTATAGTAGCAATGCAAATTTTACCTTCGGCGAGCCAAAACATGCTCTTCTATTTCACTGTACGATTCATGTGACAATAATGACAGGGTTGCTACTCAATCATGTAAAAAAAATTCAAGCACAATTCAAGGTTTTTCCCAAGGGGTTTCAAACAAAATTCAAGGCGCACTTACAGAGGAAAATATTTCTGAATCGACGTAATCACTCATTACAGTACAATACATAAAGCACGTTTTATAGCTAGGCATGTAAATAATCTTGTAGGCCATAAAGAAATTGAATTATTGCATATGTGTCCTAGGTTTAATTACCAGTTACCTAAAATTTTTTATTTCATTGATAAGTAGGCTCAAAATCTAGTGATATGCCTAACTTACTTTAATACAATTTTTACTAATAAGCCTACAGACTATTTGCGATAGGCCCAGCTTTAATTAATTACTGTTATATCAATAACACAATGAGTTGAAAACAAACTTCGTTTTTTATCTGATAAGTATGTGAAAAAACCCACATTTTTAAAAATCGTTATTTTTTGACAACTTTTTTCATTTTACATGTTTTAGTAACTATGCAATTTCTTGTCACCTCTGAAAATACAATTTCTTGTTTAAAAGTGGTGAAATATGAGTTTTTTTGAGGAGGTTGATTTCATCCGCAGAAAACTCTTTTTTAACAGAAAATCGAAAAAACTAGTTTTTATCTGATAGTGAAAAAAACAACTTTTTTAAATATAGTTTTCCTTCAAATTTCTTTTCCATTTCACATGTTTTTTAGGCTGAACACGAATGTATAATTGTGTTTGCAGTAAAATTATTTATTTAACCTGAAAAATGCATTTTATACTTACCTAAACAAACATAACCTAACTTATCCTAATTGTCTATTTACTCAACAAAAATTCGTAATTTGCATTAAATTCAGGTGTCAGGCCTCCGTGAGGGCCTGCGGCTGTCACTCTGGCGGAAATATAGATGAATTTGGTTTTTGTGATTAAAGTTGTTGTATATATTGATCGCGTAATGGCCGCTAATCGCGATTCGCTGCGAAAGTAGTTTTTCGTCATATCTCAAGAAATAATGGTAATAGACCAAATTCATATTCAGTACAAAAAAACACACCGAAATAAAAAAAAAACTATTAAAATACTATTTAAACTAACAGAAATATGGCAAAAATACTATAAGTTGTGATATCAGTTTTCCAAATTTTTCGGTAAAATACGTAATTTCCGCAAAATGTTTTTTATGCTGATCACGAATATATAATTGGGTTATCCAGTAACATTATTTCTTCAGCCTGAAAAATACATTTTTTACTGACCAACATAACCGAACTTATCATGACTATTTACTCAACAAAGAGACGTAATTTGCGTTAAATTATTGTGCCTGGCCTCCGTGACGGCCTACCGTCCTTCATTCCGGCAGGAATATGCGTGAATTCAGTTTTTTATGGTTAAAATCTGATGTATATAATGATCGCTAATCGTGATTCGCCGCGAAAGTAGTTTTTCCGTTATATCTCGAGAAATAATTTGTTTAGACCAAAATAGGGTAATTATGCACTTTCTTGCCACCTCTGAAAATGCGATTTCATGTTGTAAAAGTGGTAAAATATGAGTTTAAATCTCTTGAGGAGTTTGATTTTATCCGCGGAAAACTCGTTTTTTACCGAAAAATCTAAAAACTAGTTTTTTATCTGATAGTTAAAAACCAACTTTTTAAAAAATTATTATTTTTCGACAATTTTTTTTTATTTATCATGTTTTTTATGCTGAAAACAAATATAAAACTGGTTTTGTAGTACAATTAATTTTTCAGCTCAAAAATGCATTTTTTACTGACAGCCTAATTTATCCTAAATGTCTATTTTCTCAAAAAATTTGTAATTTGCGTTAAATTCGAGTGTTTGGTCTCCAAGACGGCCTGCTGGCCATCCCTCCGGCGGAAATATAGGTGAATTCGGTTTTTGTTATTATTAGTTGTATATGATTATCGCGTAATGGCGATTAGCCGCGATAGTAGTTTTTCCGTTATATCTCGAGAAATATTTGTAATAGACCAAAATAGTTTTCAAATTTGTATTCAGCGCAAAAAAACACATCAAAATAAAAAAAGATGATTAAAATACCATTTAAATTAACGGAAATATGACAAAAATACTAAAAGTTGTGACATTGGTTTTTTTCGAATTTTCCGGTAAAATATGTTATTTCCACGGAATAAAAAGCATATCTCGTGAAAATACAGCCAATTCTAGACCCATTTCAAGCAAAATGTTCCAAATTTGTTTGATGACAAGAAACTGCATAAATACCCAAAATAGTTTTCAAATTCGTATTTAGCGCAAAAACAACACATCAAAATAAAAAAATTAGTTTTTTTGAATTGTTCCGTAAAAACGATTTCCGCAGGATAAAAATCTCTCACGAAGTTGTAGTCAATTATTGACCCGTTTCAGGTAGTTTTTAAATTTCAGGTAGTTTGGTGGCAAGAAACTGCATAATAGCCTTGTTGGTTTTAATAAATAATAATTCACACAAAACTAAAACACTTTGTCAAAATTTACGATTTTAGAGTTAGTAGGCCTTTAGACCTTTAACCCTTATCACGCGGCATACGGATATATCAGTACAATGAAAATAGCTCTAAACGCGGCATACGGACATATCCGTATTGATGTATTTTTTAGGTTATTTTTATTTAATAGTACACTACATAACCGGAAATGGGCACAAAAGCCTTTTAATGCTTATTTATAGCCAACCGGATGCAAGCTGGTTTAATTTCACACAACAGGAAGTTAGAAACAGCTGTTATGATATTTTCGTTGCCGTGACGACTGACGCATAGCGCGGAATGCGGATATAACCGGATCTCGCTAGACAGTTCGCCTGCCAGTGCCAGTGTCGCCAGTCACAGCCAAGAGTCTGTCTAGTTGACATCACTAAGCTTTTGTTTACATCGTTGTAGTTATTCTTTGGTTGGTTTGTTTCATTTTATTGTTGAGTTTTTGTTTCTACGTCGTTGTTGTAGACCTGCACGGAACATCCCACACTTCACCCTGACGGATGTTTTGAAGTGTATCATACTGTCCAAAACTACTAACTAATTCCATTACTGTATTATAGTTTATTTGATAACATATAATGAGATTGTTTTTCATTTTATTTTATATTGTTTAAATTTAGACTAAAGTTATTGTACTAACTGAATATATAGCAGCGTATTCCATAAAATTGTTTTAATCATTATGTCATATTACAAAATGTAAAATTAAATAAATTTTTATGAAATGGCTATTTTTTATTACTTAAAGGTCCATTAAGTGGAAAATAAATTAAACTTTTGAAAAAACTAAACTTAAAAAAATAAAGTTATATGCACGCTATTGAGACTTAGGCCAAATTTTATTCAGCGCTTTAAGGGTTAAGTCAATAATCTACAACACAAAACGTTCCACACTTAAAACAACATCCAATGAACTTTACATTAATGTTTTTATCCAATAAATTGTTTAATTAATTCTGCATTTTATTGATAGTAACTTAATAAATAAACTGGAAGGATTAATTAACAAAACACGCTCTTCGCTGGTGAAAAATTACCGTTCATATTATCTCTTCTTGTTGCCCACCTGTTGTTGCCAGTAGTGGTAAACGTAAACAAAACAAATGCATCAGCCCATCCTCGCCCAGCCTGTTGTCGATGTATTTTCGTTATTTAAAAAGAACGCAACAGTTGAAACAATAATTCAGCACCAAAACGTTTAGAATTTTTGCAAATAGCTTCAGAACAGACAGCAACAGTGAGCGTCATCGGATATCAATAGAACAAAACGAAAACTCCCAAAGTTTACTCGCAACTTTAACCTGCAGCGTAAGTTGCAACAGAATGTCAACAAATCTAAAAGGCGACGCTTGACATTGGATTGATTTGCGTGTCTCTGCAAAATGCGGTGGGTGAAGCTATCATATTGTCTGCAACAGCTTCATTCAACTGTTTTTCGACGTCAAAACTGTTTCGGTTGCAACCGTTTTGTCAAACTATTCCATGTGTATTATTTTGAACATATCAATGTGCCGAGTCGACTCATGTCTTATCATACGAAGATTGACAAGGTTTCCCGAACTTATCGCTTGAGTTTAACTGGACCCATGAAGTCCGAACCTTACTGACGTCACCGGATTACTCTCGTCTCGCTCGACGAGAATTCCCGATGGTTGCCGAAATTCAAGCATATTTCCAGATTTTTTCAAGGCGCAGTAAAATTCAAGCAAATTCCAGGTTTTCCCGAAATTCCCGGTGAGTAGCCACCTTGAATGAGTTATAGTGACCACTTGGTGATTATTATTCTATTCCGGTGGACCATAAGTTGATATTATGAGTTTTTAATGTAAAATCGTCAAGAATAATGTTTAAAATTCACATTATTTAACCATGAAAAGAGGACAAGAATACTTAATTTTTTACAAAAACAACTTATGGTCTACTAGAAAAGGTTTTCACCTTTAAAATGACACTTCAAGTGTCACAATAAGATTATTATTTGGAACTAAATCGTTGAAATAGAAAGCTATGTTTTTGGCGTTTTTTACGGAGAGAAACGGCCACCTTAGGGGTTTTCACAAGATAAATGAAAATAAGATAAAAATACCTTCTACTATTTTATGCTAGATATTACTTTATTAAAAACTCACCAGCATTTTGTCTTCTTTCTCCATATGTGACTTTACCATCAAACTCATTGACTGGGATGTTGATTTCTGGATCAACTTGTTGAATAGTTACATTCAAGTGATCTTCAATATCGGCTAAATACTGAAAATAAAATTATAGATTAATTTTAGAGCACTAGATCTAAAAGTTCCGTAAAATGTTAAAGGAAAGGAAAACAGCATACGTGGTAAGATGCTAAGTAAACATTGAAACATGCTGGAGACAGACACACAACATAAAAAAATTAATAAAAAACCAGATATAGTTTATGAAATAGTAAGGCCTTCCTGAGTCACTGAACACACAGTCTTGAAGTAGGCTGATGAGTATTGCAAACTGTGGGCACTTGAAAATTGAAATGTTTTGTCACTTTTGCCTACATCATGTAATTTTTTTAATTCACTTTTTTAATAACTAAGCATACGATATTTATTTTAATGCTTAGTTGGGAGAAGGAAAAGCTAGGTTTTATCTTATTTTGGTAATCTAGGAGTCTTTAGATTTGGTAATCCACAAAGGGACAATTTCCATTCTTCTGAGTAGATAATCAAATTAAATACATTATTTATTTTGATGTTAATAAAGTTTTATCTGGAAGATGCGCTATCGCTCTTTGCAGTAATGCAAATGACAATCACATAATGCCATTGTTTGCGTTTAAAAAACCTAAAAATATACGACCCTTTTACTATCGAAACCACAAGTCAGCGTGGATGAATTCTACCCGTTTTAAGGGACAGTTTTATCATAAATTTGTCCTTCCGTCAAAAAACACTTTCCTTCAGACACAAAAATCATCCTACACGTGTAATATACATTCTTCATAAAACAACATCTCACACAGCCGAGGCAGAAATTTAAAAAGGTGAAATAAAAGCATTATTTATTCCAGCTAATGTAATCTCCCCTATTACATTAGCTGGGGCTATCACTAGACCAAGGATATCACCTCAACTTCAGGAACACAAAACCATTCTTGGATTGATGTCACAGTGAATGATCAAGGTCCTAGTCACACAATAACTATTTATGATGCATGTTATGGACCAAACCTACCGGCAAAATTTACTGTAAATTCAACACAATTGAATATTTGGAAATTTTTAAAATTATGATATAATTATCCTTATTGTTCAAGAGCCAAACATGTATGCCAATAATGGGATTCAGCAACACTTGTCCCCACAATCCAGCTTACAATCCAGGCTGTCAAGATGTAATAACATTATTTCACTAGATTTCAAAGCCTTCCTTGGCGTTATAATAAACATGGGCCTAATTCCAATAACTTCTATTGAGGAATACTTCCGCATAAAATTAGAATCACACATTCCTCTTTGTAGCAGAGTGACCACCACAGCGATAACAAAGGCGACAGCTGATCAATAAGGGGGACATTTCAAGTTCGTACACTGCGTCTGGGACCATCGTATGAACAAGACCACCGCTGTCCACCAGATTTCATCCAACACAACGACACTGCTGGGGCACTACACAAACAACGCACAGCCCCGAGGACACCGAGCCCCAAGTAAATGCGGAGGCCACTGAGCCACGGTGGCGCAAGGCACGTGATCGCATTGAGGGTATCATGGCCACCTTCCTCGCGGGCTTGGACTTGACTCCAGAGCCCTCTCACTCAATCGATGACTCTCCCTCATCACCCATATCACTTCTAACCACCAAATTTTCTAATGGGGGGAAGTTGTGGTGGAGCGACCGCCACAGCGATAACAAAGGCGACAGCTGACTGGTAATGGCTTGAGGGGAGGGGGACATTTCGAGTTTGTACAGTAAGTCTGGGACCATAGTAGGAAAAGTCCACCGCCATCCACCAAATCGGCTAAGTTTAAATTTTAATTAATTATTATATTTAATATTTTTTTGGGGACTTAAAAATTATCATAGGCTAAATTCCAATTGCAGGGGAGGGAGTCTAATTTAATCTTGTATGGGGATTTAGCTATTTTGTATTTTTCACAGCATTTGCATTTACATTTAATATATCATTGGCACTCCTAGGCACTGTCTCGTTGCCAGCTTATTAGCATGGTAAATTTAATTAATATAATTATGGGTGAGATTTTATTTTCTATTAAATTATTTAAACAAAGCTGGCTGTGATGACGTAATTAAAGATCTCATACAACGGCACTCTAATGGTTTAATAATCGCTTGAATTTTATTTTAATGAAACTGTCTAGCCGTTTCCTTAACACTGTGTGGGTTGGGATAAATAATTATAATATTTTAAGATCCACGACCATCGGCCAATTCCAATATTTCGAAATTTATTCACAAACGGCCACCACCCACATTTTTTTAGCAACGTTTTTTCCAAATGAGTTCCTAAATATTTTTGGCAACTACATTTTACACACGATCAAGGACAGGGGGACGCTACAAAAAAAGGCTTTCTAATACAACCTATTGTTAACCATATTAGTAAAATGAAAAAGTTATTTTATACGCCAAGTGCAGTGTTGCTGTTGATGAAGCACCATATCCTTCAAAGGAAAAGTAAGTTTTAGGACATACAATCCTCAAAAACCAACTAAGTTTGGTAAGAGCTTCATACCAAACTTAGTTGGTTTTTGAGGATTGTATGTCCTATATATTATATCTGACTTTACAAATGGTTATATATTTGACTTCATTCTATACTTTGGGAAACATGAAATTATAACAAATTTGACGCTTCTGAAAACAACACAAATAGTCAAAGCTCTGTGTCAGTCAGTTATTTTTAAGGATCCTAGCAAACCTGTAACTGGCTTACATGTGTACACAGATCGCTACTACACTAGTCCTGAGCTAGCAAGGGAACTGCTTGGATTAGGCTGTATCCTTACGGGCACTGTTATGCCAACAAGATTAGGAATGCCTCCTAACCTAAAATTGAAGAAGAGGAATGTCCTTGCCCAAAGAAAAGGTAGTATATTGGTAGTTTCGTGGCGAGATAAAAGAATTGTACACTGCTAACTTCGAACAATAAAGGTAGTAGGTCTGATATGACTAATGTCCAAAGTAAGTGGCCCAATAGACAACCATCAGCCAAACCAAATGTGGTCGTAGACTACACAAAACACATGGGAGCAGTAGATCGAAGTGACCATTTCATATCTTCCTACCAGTTTATGAAAAGAACATGCAAGTGGTACAGGAAAACATTTTTTTGGCTATTGGAGGTAGGAATTGTAAATTCGTACATATTGTACAAGGAAACTCAAAATAAAAATCTACAGAAACCAATGACACACAAACAGTTTAGGAAGAGTTTGGTGAGGGATCTTGTAGCTTATAAAATAGAGTAACCTACTCCAAGACGTGGACGACGAGGTCGAGCCAGCCAAGCTGCTACGCCACCCATTGAACGTCTGAACAAGGAACCGCACTTAATTCACAAGAGACCGAAAGGGACTGTTAGATGTGTAGTGTGCTATAAGAAAGGCTTACGTAAAGAAACTGTGTATTCATGTAAGATCTCTACAGATCACTCAGCCCTACACTCCGAAATTTGCTTCCAAGCGTATCACAAAATGGACGATTATTCATAAAATGTATGTAAGTCTAAATAATCCATATTGAATGTAATAAAAACTTTCTTTTCAGGTTGCATATACTACCTGTTTGATTTCATATGATGTTCTATTCAAATTTAATGTAAATATTTCTTTCTAAAACTTTCTTAAAAACACGTCTTTTGTATAAAATTTGCATAAATTAAAAAAACACAAAAAATATTTGAATTAGTTGTTTTTCTTATGCCTGTTTATTACTTTTAAAAAATGACTTTGAGTAAATAGCAAAAAATGTCATTTCATTATTTGGCTCTGTGGCAACATCATCTAAAGTGAATTGGGCATACTAAGGGTTAAAATAAATATTTTGAACAAACAGCAATGATATTAAAGCTATTGAAATTGGACAAAATGTGACCAATTAAAAGCCACAGATTGTTCAATATAATGATAGTGCTCTATTGAATTTAGAAAAGGCCTACATTCTTCTTTAGCATTGTCACATATTTAAGGAGTAAATTATTATAGTTCATTTCATTTACGGATAGTATGTAAAAGTAAAGGAACTAATAACGTTAAAAGTAGTTTTGTTTAACTCATCAGGAGTCAAATATTTGACAATAAAAGAATAACCTTAATAGCAAAGAAAAATTATAAGTCCTAAAAAAATATATATATATATAATAAGTTTCTATTCATTACATTATTATTTAACAACTGTACTTGACAGTAAGAAACAGCATATTCTAAATATTACCGCACAAGAACATGAGTGTTAGCCTGCTTTACAAGAGAAGTGTTAGTTATTTAAAGCTATGTAATACAACATTTTAATTTTATTCAGATGTTATTTATGTAAATAAACTTCATGTTATTTTGTTATGATTACTGTATTTTATTGTACATAAAACATAAAAAGTTATTTTTAAAAGTAGCAAACTTACATTGAAATTCCTAAAATTTTTAAATGTCTGCTTTCCAAGAGATGCCTGATTTGTATGTTCAATATACATTATGATTTGTTCAAACATATAAGTCAGGAACACGTTTTTGAAAGCAAGTCTGGGGTTGAATACAAAAAAAGATTTAACTTTTGACTTAACAATTGAAATAAAAAATAATTAAAGCTAACCTGAGGCTCGTTATACCAGATGCAGCAACCGCCATGGTCTGTCAGTTTGGTGTTTCTGCAGTTACGACCTCGTGTAGCACACCATTCACCGTGGAACCAGACCTTCTCCGGAATAGCAGCAACGAGAGATATAGCCAGGCCCATTCGTTCAGCTCGACCGACTCGTCCAATCCGGTGAACATAATTACTCTTCTCATCAGGCAGAGTCACGTTTATCACTGAACATTAACCAAACAAACATAGAGTATTTACTGTAATGAAGGTGACAAATTACTTTACCTCACTCATTCTGTAAATTTTTATAACCGAGAAAATAGTATTAGATCTTTATTTTATGTACAATAGAATATGTTTTATTGCCGTCAGATATTTTACAAAAATACGTGGCAAAAGTCATTAAAACTAAAATTGACAACAGTGAAGACTTATTTAAAATCTGTCCAACTCCTGTACGGTAAAACCTGGCATATCCAGAACCTCTGACAACTGGCCCAGGTTACTCAGTGACAAAGAGTAGGAATAATATTGTTTTTTTTTTTTTTAATTAACTTCACTCGCCAGTTGACATGGGCCTACAGGCCTGTGCGTCAAGTTTATTCAACGAATGAAGTACCGACTGTTGACTCAGAGGGGACTCGAACCATGGACCATGCCCTCCGCAGTCTGAAGCCTTATCACTGAGTTGCCAGCGTTTGACCTAAGGAAGGGAGGAGTGGGGAGTATAATGAGGGATTTTCTCACTATTTTTGGAAACACTACTCTGACGTTTCGGTGGATCAAACATTTGCAATTGTGTCTCCATTCTGTGTTTATTAGTACAAGTTATTCTAGCACACTTTATTTTACTGTTTCACTGTATTTTTTACTTACTGTATGTTCTAAAATTAAAAAAAATTATAATCCTTTGTTTCTTTTATCTTTCCATTACGTGACCACAAAGTACCTTAACTAAGAAATATGATACTAGCAGGCCACCAGTTTTTTATTTTCGTTGAATAAAAATTTGTTCTATTTTATAAAATTATTACTAAATAATTTGGAATACTCTTAGTATTAGACACATTAATTATACAGTTCCTTCAAAGCATAACAGCAATAGCTGCAATGCATTCGCAACATGAAACTCATGTCTTTATTCCACTGGTAATTCCATATTCGGATTCAAAGTTATATACGGTCTACCCTGGCACCATATTAGGCCGGATATAATAGGTTTTACTGTTCTGCTTAATATAAAAAATAAGGAAGGATGAAAGTTTGAACATCTTCACAGGAATACATTGGGTGGAATATAGTATTGGAGATAAGAGTAGAAAACAAGAAGACATCATTAAATAAATAGAAATGCCTCTTGCTAAGATTAGAACATTTTTTTGAAAATAACATTGATATATTATGATTTAAGATAAGCAGGATATGGTTTTATAACCATTAAAAAACTTTGGAAAGACATTAACTCTATATTAGGTAACTGATTCTTACTGAAAGGCAATCCTGAAATGTCAAGACCCCTGGCAGCCACGTCGGTACAGATGAGGAACTTGACCTCTTGCCTCTTGAACATTTCAAGGTTGTTCTTGCGTTCTTGGGGTTTGCGGTCACCATGCAGACAAACACATGAATAAGGGTTGTTACGGTTGTTTCCCCCTCCTGCAAACATATCAAACTTTATAACTAGTCAGTTGTTTTTTACCTAAAAACGATATGACAAACCTTCAGAATTTGAGAACAGAATAGTGTTTGAGGTATACTATCAATATTCCTAGAACATTGGTAAATTTTCATATCCAGAATATGTACGTTTTCACTATCAGAAACAATTAAATTAATATCTAAATTAGTAAAGTTAACCCTTCAGGGTGGTTTGACGGATCTGATCCGTCATGGTATTTACTACCTCTCCAGCGGTTTGACGGATCTCGTTCCTCATGAAGTATTCCGTCATGTGTTGCGATCTAGCGGTCATAAACTAAACACGTTACAAACCTAATGGAGTACAGTTTACTAGTTTTACTTTATAGGTTTTGACAAAAAAAGTATCAAGTGTCACATGGACGTCATTTGACTTTGACCATGACAACAGATGTCAGTGACTGAACCGCCAAATCACTGTGGCACTGGTGGGTCATTCGTCAGACGCATTTCATCATCTGCTTTTTGTTGTTTGTGATTGACTAACCTAGTTTTATATTTTCAGTTGTGTTTTACACAGTAGTGATAGTTATTTTTATTCTTGTAAATAAATTAGTTGATAATAATTATAATGCGATTCTGCAAATTCATTGTAAAATCGCCAAATAAAGTCCCGCTGGGGGGTATGACCGGGTCAAAGAAAATCCCGCCTTGAAGGGTTAATAATGAAAAAAATATTTACATATTATTGTGATTGTCTTTTACTGGGATTTTATATAAGTATCATAAAAAAAAAATCTTTGTATTATTATTATTATTATTATTATTATTATTATTATTATTTCTTTTTTGACTAATTTCTTTGTACTAAGGAATGGGATTGCAAAAGTTTTTGTGTACTGATGTCTATTTGAAGTAAGTGGACATAATTTTAAGATTGGAGTTTTTACAAATTTGAACAAATGTGACAATTATATATATTTTCATTTATGTAATGGGAATTTTCCATTATTTTTTTAATTCTCTTTCCTTGTCCAAGCAGGAATAACATCTGCAATCACACTTTTTACTGAGTAGGCATTCCTAAAATAAACTTACTTTATTAAAATGTTACCTATTTTCTCTGTTAATTGACATGTGCGATATTATCAAAGAATATTTGCACATTAAGTTTGTTATTAGTAGATTTGACATCTGTAAAATAATTTAAAATTTTCGTGAAAATTAAAAATACAACTCTGCAGATGTGGAGTATTTTTAGGATTCTTTTACTTGTTTTACTTTTAAGAAGCCAATAATGATGTTTTCGCATGTCATTCTTTTTTCTAGGAGTGCCATTATTTTATTCTATAAATAATAAAATAAACAATAAAAATAACAGCAAAATAAAATCTGCTATCAACAAATCTTACATTTTAACTCCCGACCAAAAATTATTTTGTAGAACAATAAAACCAAACGCTCCCAAACTTCACGGTCAACCCAAAATCCACAAAGACCAAAAACCAATCAGACCAATTGTCAATGCAATGAACTCTCCTGCTCACAAACTTGCAAAAACCCTCAACAATATAATAAAAAATGAAATAGCACTTGAAAATAACTGCTCCCTTAAAAACACAACAGACTTAATCGACAAAATTAAAAATACGAATTGCCCTGATAATCATATCCTAATTTCATTTGACATTAAAGATTTATACACAAACATTCCTGTAGAAGAAAGTTTAACCATTCTTGAAGAAAATTTAACAAAACAAAATAAATTAGACAGCAAGAAAATTCAAGAAATCATCAAATTAACAAAAATTACTCTTGAACAAAATTACTTTCAATATAACGACAGAGGTAGGGGAGCTGGAAGAGGAATGGAATCGGTTCAAGGACACAATAGTAAAGGCAGCCGAAAAGGTATGTGGGAGAACAAAGGGGAAAAGAAGAGAAAAACAAACAAGTTGGTGGAATGAAGAGACAATTAAAGGAGTAAAAGAGAAGAACAAAGCATGGAGGAAGTGGTGGAAAACCAGAGCGCAAGAAGACAAAGATGAATATTTGGCAAAGAAGAGAGAATGCAGAAGAATAATAAAGGACGCAAAGGACAAGGAATGGGAGAACTTCACGAAAAAGTTAGAGGAAGACTTAGGACAAAACAAAAAGATGTTCTATAGTATGATGAGGAACAAAAAGAGAGTGACCGAAAGTGCCAAAACAATGCAAAATGAAAATGGAGTCATGGTGGAAGGAGTGGAAATGAAAAAGTTGTGGAAAAGGTATTTCCAAACACTGTTGAATGAAAACTATGAGGAAGAAGAGGAAGACGAAAATGAGGAGCAATGGGAGAGAGGGGAAGAGATAAGTTGGAGGGAAATAGAAAAGGCGGTGAAAGAGATGAAAAGTGGGAAATCCCCAGGACCAGATGAAGTATCATCAGATATGGTAAAGGCTTTGGGAGCAGTGGGAGTACATTGGTTGAAGAGAGTCTTCACATGCGTATGGAGGGAAGGAAGAGTGCCTGACGACTGGGGGAAAGGTGAAATAATAACAATACACAAGAAGGGAAGTAGAAGACTATGCAAGAACTATAGAGGAGTAACATTAATAAGCCATGTTGCCAAAATATTTGAAAAAATAATTTTTAACAGGATTAAGGACGTGATAGAGGACCAGATAGGGGAGGAACAACATGGGTTTAGGAAGGGAAGAAGTACGATCGACTTGATTTTTGCAGTGAGACAAATGGTTGAAAAGCACTGGGAGTTCAATAAAAAGTTAATACTGGTGTTTATAGATGTCGAGAAAGCCTACGATTCTGTTAAGAGAAAAAGTATATGGGAGAGTATGGAAAAAATAGGAGTGACAGAAAATATGATGAAATGGGTTAAGGAATTGTATAGGGTGCACGAGTGCAGAGTTAGGACATGTGATGGTAATACAGAATGGTTCAAGGTAAAGAAAGGGCTGAAACAGGGGAGTGTTCTGTCTCCGATTCTTTTTAATATAGTTATGGAGATAATGATGAGAGAAATTAAAGAGGAGACAAATGAAGAGATGAAGATAATGATGTTTGCTGACGATATTCTGATGTGGGGAGAAAACAGGGAGGAGATACAAGAACAACTGGACAAGTGGAGTAGGAAGATGAGGGAGAGAGGGCTGAGGATAAGCAAGGAAAAAAGTGAAGTAATGGTAGTAGGAAGGGACACAGTTTTGGAAGAAGATATATTGGTAGATGGAAGTATACTAAAAAAGGTAGATGATTTCAAATACCTTGGAACGATGGTGTCAAGTGATGGAAGAATGGAACAGGAAATAAATGCCAGATTAGGAATGGGAGCGGGATTCTTCCGGACGGTGAAACACCTAGTATGGGACAAAGAGGTACCAAGGAGGGCCAAGGTAATGATGTTCAAGAATTACTATAGGCCTATAATTACTTATGCGGCAGAGACATGGCGGATGTCAGAAAGGGAGTGGAGTAGAGTACAGGCAGGGGAAATGAGGTTCTTGAGAGCAATAAAGGGAAGAACTCGAAGAGATAGAATTAGGAATAGTGAGATAAGGAAGGATGTAGTGGAGGAGAGTATAAGAGAAAGAGTGGAACAAGCAAGGTTGAGGTGGTATGGTCACGTAAAAAGGATGAGTGTAGAGAGGTTGCCGAGGAAGATGGAGGAATGGGAAATGGAGGGAAGGAGGCCCAGAGGAAGACCACGAAGAAGATGGCTGGATGGAGTGAGGACAGACGTGGAAAAGAGAGGGAGTGTGTGGGGGGAAGTGGTGAGAGAGGAGATGTGGAGGGACAGGAGAAGATGGAGAGGCTTGGTGACAACCCAGACCCAGGATTGACTGGAACGGGACCGGATAAGTAAGTAAGTAAGTATAACGATAAAATTTATTCCCAAGATAAAGGATTGGCCATGGGATCACCACTTTCAAGCATCATAGCAGACATTTTCCTAAATTATATTGAAAATAAATACATTCTGAACCCTGAAATAAACCCTTACGCCAAGAAAATTATATATTATCATAGATATGCTGATGACATTCTATGTCTATTCAACGGAAACCAAAGACAAATAGATCTATTAGAAATCTTCCTGAACAAAATTCACCCCAACTTAAAATTTACAACAGAAATAGAAAAATCTAACTGCATAAACTTTCTTGACCTTGCCATAACTAAAAAAGATATCAAACACCAATTCAAAATTTATCGTAAACCAACATCAACAAATCAAATAATTCACAATACATCCAATCATCCAACTTCACACAAATTAGCAACATTCCACAGTATGATTCATAGACTACTGAATACACCTCTTACAGAAGAAGATTATCAAGAAGAAATCAACATTATCAAACATATTGCTGTCGATAATGGATATCAACCAAATTTAATAAGTACACAACAAGAAAACTCTTAATTCTAAAACTAAAAAAAAATAACTACATTCAAATGACCTATCATGGAGATATTAACAAATCTTTACATTACATATTCTCCAAACAAGGATATAAAATTACATATAGAACAAAGAACAGTATCAAACATATACTACAACATAATTACTCTACTAAAAATAATGAAAACAAATATAATAATTCTGGAATTTATAAAATTAAATGTTCAACTTGTCCTAAATATTATACTGGCCAAACAGGAAGAATTTTTAGTAGAAGATTCAAGGAACATATACCAAAAAACAAACATCAAAATTTATCAACATTTGCTGAACATTTAATTCAAGAAAACCATAATATTTCATCAATTGAAGAAAATTTAGACATTATCCATTTTGCAACTAAAAGTAAAAAACTAGATGCTATTGAACAATTTTACATTTACAAAAACACAAAAGAAAACCCATCATTATTACTCAACGATCAAATAAAATTTCACTCAAATATTATGTTTGATTCTATCATGAAGATGCAAAATTATAAAATTTAACAAGATCTACAACTTATCCATCTACATTTTTATTTAAATTTTTATAGTGTCAGCTGTTGAATTAATTATTCTAAAGTTAAATATATTTATAACCCTATTTTTATTCTGTTTTCAACTGATGATGGTCTTTCGAGACAGAAATCGATCTTGAACATTAAAAACACTGAAAAAAGATTGCTAAGTGTTGTTCTTTATATATATATAAAAATATTAAGCAATCTAATAGCTACAAATGTCAAGCTATTATTTGATTATTTTCTTACAGTCTTTTTCATAACTGAGAAGTTAACCCTGTTTCAACAGGTATTTGTAATAAAAATTCCAGAGTTTTTTTCCTTCATTTTAAGTTGACCAGAAGACTCCGACTTCCTCAGATGGTTCATAATCCATTTTAACCTAGTCACCCTAGAATCTGAAAGACTAGTTGCACCAGTGGCAGTGAAGAATTGGTATTATCGAGAGATAATAACTACAAAATCATCAAAGTGAATGAATTCAAGTAAACTGTAGATGGAACAAATGTGAAGCAGAAATGCTAACCCTTAGGTTAGCTAGAGGCCCAGACTTTTAAATGGTGTTGTGATAGGAAGATTCAGGTTTTTTTCAAACTGACCCATTTGATAGAAGTACTTTTCAAGATTGTCACAGTCAAGTTTTGTTCGACAGAAGATGATTGCTCTGTCCATCTTGTGCTTGTTAATGGCTCGCAAACAATATTCTCCCTTCAGCATTTTTACAGCTTCTGACAACGTCTCTAAAACACATTAAGCATACAATTACTATAACTAAAAGACATGGTAAAACACTGACATAGTATTCTTCTAAACACAACAATTTCTAAATTGCTACACTCATTACTTCTTAAAAAATCTACTTAATACAGTTAAATAAAGAAACAAAATGTAATGCACTAACATTATACTTGAGTGTTATTCCTTATCAGAGCACAGAGGAATTTCTGAACTATGCAATTTATTAATCAATTCAACTATCCTTTTAAAATTCATGAAATAACCTTACTGCCAACGAGTGAAAGTTGCGATTAGTCTAAGTTTCTTTTCTCGATAGAGTCTTATTGGCAATGAAACTGAGATGAAGCAATCATTGTAAGTGATAGTTCTGTTGAAGTCTACCTTAGATCTCATTACTATATCAACAGTAGAGCTGCTAGTTCTGAAAGGTATAATTGATGATTATAGACACAGATTTCTGAGTTTGAGGCAATAAAAAATAGCTAGCCAAAAATGCAAGGATCGATATTGTCCAGTGATATTTTACTGCTCACTTGAGATACTTAACAAAATTGGTAGGTTCCTCTAAATATGACAAACTTATTACCGTATATACTCGAATCTAAGCCGCACGCGAATCTAAGCCGCACCCCTTGTTTTTGATTGAAAATTAGGTAAAAAAGGCCACACTCGAATCTAAGCCGCACCCAGTTTACCGGGCAATATTATCCAGGAAAAACGGCAATCTAGCGATCACAAAATGAGCTCTATTAATTGACGAAAGTCATGTAAAGTGTATTTACAAATGAAGTATTGGTATAAGTTACTTAGTTACATGATGTATTTAAATAAAAACTAGTAATAAACTTGTTTTATTTATACCCATTTGTCCCAAAACTAGTTTTACACAAGAGTATTCCATAATTCATAGGCAAAGTATCTACCCAGTAAAGCGACTGGATACGGCAAGTGTTAACTGGACACTGAGGCTAAACTGCTTCAAGAAGGAAAGGAAGTGAGAGAGACCGATACAGTCCTACACTGTGTTTAACAATCACCTGTTCATGTGCTCTACCCACAGAAGCTTCTCTGTAGAGCCACAAACCTTATCTTGTACAGAACAAGCTCATGTAGGACAAAGAACAAGATGACAAGTGGAAGAAAACAAATACCGCTAAGCCCCGCCCCTCCTATCCCTGATTGGTGACCTCATTTTGACGTCACCCACTTCTATTGCAAAACAAACCACTTCCCCTTCCCACCCTTCTACATTTCTCCCCACTGTCTTTCAAGCCAATTATTCTCATCTTTTGGATAGTGCTGCCAACCAAAATCTAAAAATTACCCTTTTGGCTATCTACCTATTGTTATTTTATGATAGAGACATTGGTTTTTAGCTTCAAATCTTAAAACCATATCAAAAGAATAACTTATCATTACTGTAATTATATTTTTACCGGCTAAACATGAATATTGTTGTCTTAGAAAATACCCTCTAACTCTAAAATTACCCTCAAAAAGGGCAAACAATTATTTGAGGTTGGCAAGCTACTACAGCCGGCAAATGACAGATGAAAGGAGAAACAAATAAAAACTCAAAACAAAAGTCACTGTTGTTTGGTTTATTGTGAACTAGCCTATTGCTATGCTGACTTAACCTAATTGAAATTATTTAGTCAAAGTATTATTTAATTAGTAAGTAGTGATTAGTGAAAGTGTTACCGTATTTAGTTAGTAAGTAGTGAATGTAGTGAACACCAAACTATGGCTAGTCAAAGATGCCATTACATGGCTTCTTTCAAAAGGAAAGTAATTAGTTATGCAGACGAAAATGGAAACAGAGCAGCAATGCGCCAATTTGGAGTTAGTGAGCCGGTAGTTCACAGCTGTTGGAACTAGTGAGTGAGTCAAAACTCAAAAGTATTGAAGACGCATATTTTGTCCTAGAAGGACAGAGGTTGAAAGGAGAAGACAGGATAACAGAATGTTATGAAAGGAAGTGGGAAAGAGAATGCGTCCCTCACCTAGCACAAAAACTGAGTTATCGCAATGTTGCTTCCTCCCATCAATCTCCCTTCCCCTCCCCCCTGCAAACCTGTTTGAAGCCTCTCCCCATCACACACCCCCTTCCCCTCCCCTCCGTGATCCTTATCTCACCACTGCACCTGACTGACCGACTGTATAAATTAACTAGTGACTGTGCAGCTGTCTGAGAAAACACTGCATAGACCCTCCATTTCACAGCCCAAAAGTTTAAATAATTGGTTTTTTGCCCTCAGAAATGCTTTTAGCACCACTTGGCATTTCAACTCTAATTGGGCGAATGTAAGCCGCACGCGAATCTAAGCCGCACCCTTGTTTTTGCGGTCAAATTGCGGTCAAAATAGTGCGGCTTAGATTCGAGTATATACGGTATTTACTGTGATATATTGTGTTTATCTGTTGTTTCGTAACATTTTTGTGCTTTGAAACAAAAGTATTCAAAGTACCAATTGAGATACAGTGCCGATTGAGAATATCACAACAATTACACAATTACTGAAGAGGAACATAAAATGGTTATAACTTGAGGTAACATATTTTGATTATAATCCAATTATATTACTTGAATGCCTAGGATACTAAATAGGACCATAACATTAGTGATAACCATAAAAAGGAACAAACAGAATCAACAAGACTGCAATTATTAAAGTGACTAAAATCGTGGTCTCTCTTTACTAGCATTATTTTAGTTTTTAAGGGTAAATAAATAGAGACTCTTTTAAGGCTATGAATACCAGCAAACATCTTATTACCAGTTTTAGTAATCTATTATGTAATCAGTCCAGCTCAGACTTTGACTGATGGAGAGACCAAGAATTTTTATTTTTATATATCAGAGAGATAGGACATCAGCAAACTTACCTTAAAAGACAAGTTCACTAACATCAGAGTAGTAGTCACAAACACAAAGTAGACATAATCTCACAAATTTTCAACACCACAGGCATTTTCTTCATGTGAGTAGAGGGAGAGAAAGAGAGAGAGACACTGAAATGACTTCCACTATTGCTGGGTAGGTGGCTGTGGTGGGGGGTGTACATCCATAGAGCAACACTCAGGTGTAGATGCAGTATTTCAGTTAGTATATATAAATATATATGAAGTTTGCTGATGGGAAAGGGGTTGAAGGGAAGTGGTCTATCTTATGTTCAGATTAGGTCGGTCACGGGATTTTGTTATCCATTGGTGTGCTAATTCCATCCTTCGGAGTTGGGAACTATTGGCATGGGAAGGAAGGGATCTGATTACCTTAGTGGTGTAAAACTGATCAAAAAATTTGTGAGATTATGTCTACTTTGTGTTTGTGACTACTACTCTGATGTTAGTGAACTTGTCTTTTAAGGTAAGTTTGCTGATGTCCTATCTCTCTAATATACTAATTCCTGGCCTAGTGCCCTTTAACCTAACCTATTTTTATATATCGTAAAAAAGAGTTTTTCATCACAGTAGTTAAGTCGTAGATGGACCGAAGGCAGAGCCTACCTGTTCCCCTCGGGTGTCAAGTTTAGTTCAGTAAGAGTAAGACTAGCAAGCAAAACTGATCTGACCTAGTTTTAAATTCATTTTGTTGGGATCAACTCAGAATGTCTGTAATATGAACCTAGACCTTAGTCAGTTACACTTCTGACAAATTGACTTTCCACAGATGTTACAATAACTCGATCCTACAGATATTGTGTCAGACCTGCAGTGTTATTGCCCGGGCGCACATTATCATTGTCGTGGACTCCATCAGTCTGTATGTGTTTGCGCAGATTGTGCCAAGATGTGTCCTTCTGCGGGTCTACCATAACTACCACATGGTGTACAGTCTCAGGCACTGCGTCTTCTCCCTTCAGGTCTACCCAAGTGGGGAAGTGCATCAGCCGCTCCTGTAAAACACAAAAACTGAATCAACTTATCACCCATACAGAGTGGATAGCAACCTACCACAAGTCAAGAAGGTGTTAGAATGTATAAGAAGGTTATTAAATATTGTTCAATAAATTATTCTAAAAGTATGAAGCATGTTTTTTTTAATCATGAATTTTTTTGTTTTTATGTTCAATAACATTAAAAAAAGTAAGTACCGTTTTGGAATGAAACAAAAACCAGTTAACTTTTAGTAACAAAATTATTTAATATGAAAGCCTGTACCTTAAAATGTTTTTCGACATAACATCCGATATTGAGGCACTTTTCATATCGTACAACTAGCTTTTGAAAACCTTCCTCAGAGAAATCTGCCACTAGACAGATATGTATATGCAAACAGAAAAATAATCAATGCAGCAAAGTCGTTTTGACATCGTCAGTGTCGTCGTGGCAACAATTCCCAAATATACATACTGAAAGAAAAGGAAAGCAGCATACCTGGTAGACCGGTACACCATGGAAAGAGACAGAATCACATCATAAATAACTGGTTAATGAAATATTTTGGGGCTAGTACATTTACCAGGGTATGCTGCTTTGCTTTCCTTTAATTAATACCGAAATCCTAGGCTTAGTACTCCAAATATACATATTGTATTGTACAGTGTTTTATAAACATACAACAAATTTTCAAGTGTCATACAAAGAAATAAAATCGTTAAATTAAACATAACAAACATAACAATACTAGTTATTTTTTATTTGGTCATAAGGAAATTATAATGTGTCTTCATTATCACTGCTTTCATTAACACTTTGAGCTCATCTAATATCTTTCTTATAATGCCACTTAATCCTTTTAAAATGGCTAAATCCACAGCATTACATCAATAAGAGAAATTGTAATATTCATTTGTTAGGTTTGGACTTATACATCAGTTCAATTTTTTACTTCAAATATAAATTTTGTTTTAAAAATAGTAAAAAATAAAACACACGAATTGTTTTACCATACAAATTTATACTTAACTTGATCAGTTATTCAGAAAATATATAAAGTATTTGTAAACAAAACATTTGTAATGTGTTTGGTTTAGTACAAGTTACGGATTAATTATAATTACAAGTAACCTTAGATATTAAATAAGTCTGTCACTAACTTACCGCCATTTTTTTTACTTCAAAAGCATGGAGAGTTGCTGAGCAAACAATCATCTGCAAGCGCTTGCCATCAGAAGTGATTTTGGGTATTTGACGATGGAGACGGTCAATGAGATCCGTATAGCCCTGCTTGAGTAATCCATCCGCCTCATCCAAGACAAAAAAACGGCACTGTGTGAGGGAGAGCTGACCTCCTGATATTAAGTCTTCCATACGTCCTGGTGTTCCAACCACAATATCAACCTGAAAGTGTATTGAATCAAGACTTGCAAAACAACATATTGTTGCTTAAAAGATGATACCTCGTACCTACAAAATGATGTCATTTCTACCTATTAAAAAAGGCCGGTAATTATAATTTCTATCTATAAAAAAATTCTTCGGTAAAACATTTTCATATTTATTATGATATCACGTATCATGAAAAACTTGGAATACTGATATTTTACTTGTTATGTTACCTCACATTTTGATTATGATGTAAGCAACTACTTTTGTATTTAAGTGAAGGATGAGTCACGCCAGCAAGTTGAGGAATCTTGAAGGCAACTCGGTCCTGTCCACCAAAGAGGACGATCTTTGAGTTCTTCAGGCATAATTCCGATAGAGGCATCTGCTGGATTTTCACTACTTTTAACACGAGACCAAATTTGGGAGGGAATCAATTTTTGTATTTTGGCTACACGATTGGCAACATATGTATTCAATCGGTATGGTAGTGTCTGTACCCAAGTAAATAGTAGAGTCGGACCATCCATAAGTATTTTGGATCGAGTAGTGAGGAGTCAAAAGTGAGAAACTGTAAGAAATTAATTTTGCCAACAAGTGGGCACCACAGAGTTCAATTCTTGGTAGTAACACTTTTTTAAGAGGAGCTACACGAGTTTTAGAGATAAACTGGCGAACAAAAATATCACCATTGTTTAATGAGCAATCGAGGTATATGACGGCACTGTAGCCATGCTCAGACGCATCCGAGAAACCATGTACTTCAATAGTATAATGTTGATTTAAAGAGAATGTTAATAAGAATGTCGGATAAGGCGGATAAATGAAACGTGAATGATCTCCAGACTTTCAATATTTCAGAAGGTAAGATTTCGTCCCAAGTATATCCCTTTGTCCGTAGCAGCTGCATAAAGAGCTTTGTCCACATGGTAACTAGTGAGAGAAATCCACTAAGGTAACTAATTTTAGCAACTGCTGATAAGATGTTTCTTTTTGTGAAATATTGTGAGTTGTTAAGTTGAACATTAAAGAAAAATGTATCTAACGAAGTAGACCAATTGAGACCAAGAATACTAAAAAAGGTTCATCAGATGAGCTATAAAAATTAGGTACTTCATCTTGGTGAGTAGGAAAGAATCTATCAGCTTTCTTGAATTTGATGTCCATTTTCTCAATTCGAAGCCACCCTTTTTTAGCAACTTGATGAGCTGGGTTTGAAAATGAAGAGAAGGCCTCTTGTGACAACATGACCAACGATGATGCCATCGACGTAGGTAGAGCTCCAAGGACTTCTGCAGCTTGCGGGTAATCTGTTTTTTCATCTTCAGAGAGCTGTCGCAGAGTCCTTAGTGCCAAGAAAGGTGAGCAGTTCAATCCAAATGTGACTGTTTCCAATTGGTATGTCTTGACAGGTTGATTTGTATCTTCTCGCCATAAAATGAGTTGATAACACTGGTCATCTGGATGAATATGTATTTGCCTGTACATTTGGGGAATATCACATGTGAGTACAACGTTATGACGTCTGAAGTTAAGAACCATATTTACTAAGTTGGTTTGTAATTTTTCTCCTGTCGTTAAAATATCATTGAGAGACACATTAGTTGAAGTTTTGTTTGAGGCATCAAAAACCATTCTCAACTTGGTTGTGGAATGGGATGATTTAAGTACACCATGGTGAGGAAGATAGTAATGAGACTGAGCTGTTGGAGGGACTTTCTAACAAAGGCTGATGTGACCTGAGCTTAAGAAGTCTAACATAAATGCTACATAAGCAGTTTTAAATTCTGGTTGGTTTTGAAACCGATTTTCAAGTAAAGAGAATCTTAGTTTAGCTGCAACCACAGAATCACCTAGAGGGAGGTGATCAGACCTGAATGGTAACGTAACGCAATATCTTCCAGTAGAGTTCCTAACATGAGTACGTACAAAGTGACTCTTGCATAATGTTTCTTCATGCGTTATTTTAGTACAACTAGGGGGATTTTCTTGCTGCCAGAAGCGTTGTATGTTGGTGTGAAGTTCAAGATCACTAATACACAACATGGTAGCAAGATTGGATGATTCCTGAGCCGCTGTTACTGACCAACACAAGGAGCATTGCTCATCAGTGTGTAACCAAACACTGTGTTCGTCATAATACGTAAATTTTCACCCAGGAGATAAATTTTATCACTGAAAATTGAGGGAAAGATTCCACATCCTAAAAGAACATAAATAGGCCCAGGGTAATGAAATGATGGATCCACAAGAGGGTATGATTCAACTAATTTCACTAAGTCAGGGCTGAGCGTGGATTTGGGTAAATTTGTTGTAATAAGATCCAGAACTAGCAATGGATGATTTTGAGTAATAGTACGACCACTCGTAGTTAATAAGCTAAGATAGACAAGACCTCTTGAGGAAGTGAGTGACTGTGAGATAACACTAATGGAAATGTTAGACTTGAATCGTTTCGCTCCCTAAGTTGAGCTTCACGTTTAGATATAAAATCACCTTGACTTCCAGTATCAATTAAAGCACGAAAAATATGAGTATTTCCATTAGGAGATACAAGTTTCTCTAAAGCAATAGATAGTAAAATAGTTGACCTTTGTTGTCATGAATAATGAGTATAAACGCCTGCAAACGTAGTGTTATCATAAGCAGTACATGCCTGCATTGCGGTTGGAATTACATCCCTTGAAGGCGCAACACTTGGCCTTTCCTTGTGTAATAAAGTGTGATGTTTTCTATTACATTTTACACAAGTACCTTTTGAAATACGTTTATTTATTTTATTTCATGGTTTCCTAGGCAAGAGATTCCTAGGCAAAAACATCTGTGTTTTTGTTTTACCATTTGATAGAGTTCCTGAGGAGTTTTGTATTTAAACATTGAACAAGAATAAATCTTGTGTTCCGTTTTGTACATGCAAAGCATGGAAACTCTGTGGAGTTGGTAGGCTGTGTTGAGATGATACGAGAGGTAGGAGTCTTAAATTTTCCATGTTTGACAGCCAAATTAGGCGACTGTGAGATGGGTTTTTCAAATTTATTACTGGTTTCAGACGAGAATAAATATGCATCTTCTGAGTGAGCACAATAGTCAAAGAGAAAAGTTACTATTTTTGAGACTGAGGAAATCGACTGTGAAACAGTTCTTGAGGACTCAAATTTATTTAGAAGTTCTGAGTCTAACTTTTTTTTAAATACAGAGGCTAAAAATGGATTATTTTCCACTATATTACAATTAAGTGCCTTTAGCACTTGAGTGTTTCATTAAACGTGTTAATAAAATATCTTAGATTCTCTACAGGTGTGCAACTTAAATTAGACAAGTCAATAATCTTATTCATGTGCAGGGAAGAGAGCCTGCGCATAGAGTGATAGCGTTCACGTACAGCATTATAAGCAATCAAATAATTAGCATCAGATATCAGTGGAGATTTGACCACTTTTAAAGCTTCACCCGACAAAGTTCCAAGCAAATACTGAAACTTAACAACAGAGGGCAGAATGTTATTTGAATGAATATTTGCATCAAAAAGATTTATAAAAGCTGTGCAAGATAGCGGATTTCCACTGAAATGTTGCATTTTAGGTAAGCGCACAGCAGAACATGTAGCTTGAAGGTCATTAGAAGTATGAGAGCTAGTTGATTTAGAGTCTTCATCCGATTTAAATTTTAAAAATATACTTCTAATTTTAGATTCAACACTAACACAAAGTTATCTTGTCGATCGATAACATTTTGTTCATCATAATCAGCAGGTAAGTTATAACATCTAATAGTTTTCTAAAGTTTTTATCAAACTCTGCAAGTTTAAGTTTGACTTGGGCTTCATAAACTTGAAGCCTTTGTTGTTGTACAGAGTCTAAGGATGTTTCATTTGATAATGACTCTACACATTCTTCAACCTTATTCAAACGAGCTTTTATCAGATAAACAGTTCTTGTAAAAGTTTGATACTTCATGATAAATTATACAATAAAAACAATTTAAGTAGCCTATGCATAGAATAGTAAATAATAATTTCAAAAAATGAAATGCTTTCGTGTATTTAAAATCACTAACATTTAATTATAAAATATCCAATGCCGTTATTCACTTTTAAAGTAGGCCTATATTTATTGTACTGTTTTAATAATCTTGTAAGTAACAATTAATTCATAATTCCAACTTGAAAACACGCTTGGGTTTACTTGAGAAAAACTAAAAGTTTAAGTACTATACTGAATGAAAACTTCCAGTTCAATGTTCAAAATAATACCAGCCTATTATTTTGTTCACTTGATATTTACCAAATTGTAAACAATATAATATTATTGGGTGAAATAAAATGCACTGAGATGCAGCAATAACAATAACACTGTGTTATTAGTCTTATTTATCCCAATAAAGAATGTAATCAAACATAAACCTCATACTATAAACAATCATGAGGTTTCTCGACGCGGACGCCGTCCGAGAAATTACTTATACAGTGGAAACCGATCATAAGCGAGAGACGACACACAACAAGTGTCTAACCGTTACGAAGTATGAAGTTTGAATTGAGGCACTGTCTGGTGTGTGTTCTTGAAACTTATCTTGAAAGGTTTGTCTTATCCGAATGGTGCTGCTAATGTGGAAATAAACCGTACTTCTTGTATAAATAATTAAGGAAAGAACAATATTTTTTTGTTCTGATGTTAAGTATTAAACAGCTTTCCTCTCGTGAGACTTCGAACGATGCTAGTTTGGTTGAAAGGTGCAGTAAATAATTGGTTATGAAATAAATTTATCTTTTCTATACTCACCATACAACAAGGCAAAGTTATTTTACAATTAAATAAGCAGTAGTCTATGTTTAAAATAAAAAAATAATAGACCTCAATTTTTAAACCCTAATAATCACTACTTTCAAGATTCAACCCATGGTTCATGAGTCAACTTGTATCATGCAAGAGTTATTACTTTTAAAATATGATATATGTATGTGTGTCTTTATTTGCCATGTATATAACTAATGGAGTCACCATTAGTTTTCAAGTTAAGGCAGAAAGTATTATTAACCACCAAATAGAATAGAGTCATCTATTTAGGTGACATGCATGCACACTAGTTGTAATGGATCAATGCCATAGTATTGTACACAATCATTAAAGTTGTATATTATAATTTATAGTAATAATAATAATAATAATTATTATTATTATTATTTTTACAAAGTTGTCTATAATAATTAGAGGTAAATCCAATACTTCATCAACTGACATCAATATCAAGTGTGATATTTATGTCAAGTATGCCTCTAGAATGGATTAAGTCGTATTTACAATTTAGAATCCAACGAGTAGTTAACAACAATGTTCAGTCTGGAAATTTAATGTCAACATTTGGAATTCCTTAAGATTCTGTTTTAGAACCAATTCTGATCGTAATTTACATTAACAACATCTCAAAAACAGTAAATAACTCAAGAATCACCTTATATGCAGATGATGTATCTCTATTTTTTTTTAATAAATCCTGGAATAATCTTGAAATCAATAACTTCGTTCAACTAGCATATATTTACCAATTTCTTAATAGTAATGAGCTTCACATAAATCCTACTAAAACGAGCTGTTTAAATTTTCCAAAACAAAGTTAATTAGATTCTAATCTATCAATATTTATGAATGATTTTGAACTTCCCTTTAATAAAGAGGTTATCTACCTAAGATTAATCTTTGACGGCAGCATCTCATGGACATCACATATTGATGGCCTATGCTCTAAACTTTCACAGTTGTTTCATAGAAGATTTGCAAATTACAAAAGTGTATTTAATACTAGACTAATATACACTTTTCTAATAGAGTCAAGGCTAAGGTATGGGATTGTTTTGTGGGGCTCTACATCTTGTTTGAACTTTCTAAGAATCTTCTGTGTACAAAAAAGAGCTTCTCATCATGGCCGGAATTGACAGAGAACGTCATGCAGAATATATTTTAAAGACAGACCTTGCACAGATTAGAAATTGCTTCCTGGCTTTCAAAAAATATAGGACCAAAGTTTTTCAATAAGTTACCGGGAGAAATAAAACAAGAAGGCACAAAGACAAAATTCAAAATTCTACTACATTAATTTCTATTAGAAAGAGCATGTTACTCAATTACTGAATTTCTGGATTATTAATTAGTTTTAATTCATTTATAATGTTATAATATAATTTAGTTTTGTATTTTATTAAATTGAACAATTTGCACTTATAATTTTTTTATAACATTTGCTTTTGTATCTATTTGGTTGTAAAAATATGTTATCTTGACTTAATATTTCAGTTATGATGTTTAAACATTTGTTCTTTAGGCCTTACTCAATTAACTTTTATAATTGATAGTGACATATTTATTTGACATTTGTTATACAATGTTTATTGTCGACAACAAATAAAATCAATTTGAATATATCATATTTTGTTGACAAAATGATGCCCGTTGATCATAATCACATGAATCTGAAGTGAGTCATTTTGACGATACTGATGGAAGACGTAATATTTGTCAGAAAGTTATTCATCAGAAGAGGGTACTGTTGGTGAACTATCTATAAATAGCTTAAAACTAGGCCTAACAGATTGGAGAAGGTAGGTTTTGGAAATCTTAGACTTGAGAAATAAAGCGGTAGGATTTATGATAAAATATTTCTTTTGTTTGGTTTTGAATTGGATTGCAAGGAAGGTAAAAGAGGGCCTGAGGAAGGAAAAAGGGTTACTAAACACATGACATTTGCAGATGATATGGTGATATGGGGAAAAAGTATATAGGGCATATAAATAAATGTGATTTGGAGGAGTGTTAGACCTGCGTCATATATAATTCTAAATCTAAATACTTTAGAACAATAAGCAAATATATGTTTAATGAAAAATAGTGCCATTTAGAAATAAAAGGTTAGAAATATACTAAGAATTATTATAAGCTTTGTAAGTGTTGAAAGTAACTTTATAAATGATAAACTGTAAAGTTATAGTCAATTCAACTCACCCCTGCATTGAGTGCAGCTATCTGCTCTTTGATTTGGACTCCTCCAACTACAAGTAGTTCTTTGGTTTTAGGGTTTTCCAGATATTTCTTAAATTTTATAATCTGGTTATATGTTTGCTCTGCCAATTCTCGAGAGGGCTATAAAGAACACACATTTTTTACATTCTAGTTTCTAAAATCACTGTATTCCTATTGAAAGCAACCAAGAAAAACATACAAAATCATATTGAAAGAAAAAAGACTTTGTATCATAAGTTTTATTTTATTTAGCCAATAAAATTGTGTACAATGTGTATATTCGAGTTATTTACTTTGAGTATTTTTATAAAACAAATTTTCTTGCTCTAATTGCAGAAAATATTGTGGCTGTGATCTGAGCTTATGTGTGGCTACCATCTTCATGAATTTAGAAGTTTCGCATGGACAGCAATTGTAAAGCTTGTTGTGCTAACGTTTTGTGCGATTGATTTTTATTGCGCATATTGACATATTGTTACAGTCTCCAATGCAATTTCTTCTCAAATAAGTGAAAATTCAAACTAAATTTTACCATGCACTGTCTTATTCCTTTAAAATCACAGTTTCAGCAAAAAATAGCTTTAACAAGCAAGCGCGCCAATATAGTGCGACGAGAAATATTTTGTTATTATTTTGGAAATTTAAGTATGCAATTGTGGGCATACTTAAATTTCCATACATACCTCAAGCCTGCCACTACAATAGAAGCACTGAACTTGGCTAGGGTCTCACTGTCCTTGTTACAATCTAGTTAGCTTTTGAGTGTACTCTTAAGCAGTTTGCTAACATGCGTGTTTTTGCGTATGCAAAATTATTTCTGTAGTTTTGCCGTTGTGTACATACAAACAAACGTAGTCTTCTGTAAAATACTAGTGGCAAATACAGTATAAAGCAAAATTGACTAAAAAAATTGACATTCTATAAATATTTGTCAACATACGTACAAGTGCCTGTTTTGTAATATATAATAAATAAATAGTATGTTTTGTAGTTTGCCACGTTGTACTGTTAGAATAATAGCTGTTTTTAGGAATAAAATATCTCTAAAAATATATTTATCATATTTCTCTTGTACTAGACCAACAACTGCAGATAAAACACAATGTGCAAGAACTTTCCAACTTTGCGTGTTAAAATGTAGAGCAAAATTTTAAAAACTTGTAAGGTTTTAAGTTTTAACTATATAATTTGATAGTTTAACCCATCATCTGGACTTCAGCTATATTTAGCCGATAAAATGTGTCACCAAAGCACTAATTGGCTAAATTTAGTAAAATTACACATTTCGCTATTTGCGTTATTATAATCCACATATTAACTATATAAACGTGATTTATATACCACTGTAAACGGGAATATGTACTACAGCACGTTTCGTGGTACAGCTGTTATTTCTAAAATGAAGAGAACAGTTAAAAGAAGAAGAATATCTTGTTGACAACAGTGAAAGCTACTTCAGTTTGAGTTCAACATTTTTCTAGCACCGCTTGCCTAATTGTCTCATTTCAAAACATAACTATAATGGTCTCCTCTACTTACCCAAGCTTAGGCCTAGGCCAAGTTGACTTTGTTGTCGCTGGTCCTTCAGAGTGCCAGACAACCGTCCAACAACCTGTCTCTGCCACCTCATAGTGACCAACCCATGCCCCTGTTTATGTGTGCTACGACAGAGACCCCGTAAAATCTATCCAGTTTTAAATAAAAATAGATAATCAAAGTGATACAACTTGTTTGGCAGGTGCTTGAATTGCTGTTAGGAGTGCCTCTTCTAGTGTATGAATACTAAAAGAAACTCACTCTGAAGGGTAAGCAAACTTTCTGCTTTTACCAAGGGTTTTCTTAATAAAATGAAATAATTTCTTGTAGTAATGAAAACGTACCTCGATTATTATGGCTTGAGGAGCATTGTTCACTTTCTTGGTGACAACTGCAGCTGTCCCAGTAACATCTGAGTTTTTAATGTTGTTTTTAGGAGCCTGGCAGACTGCCGTGAACCCTGCTGGAGGAGGGTGTTTGAATGGCTGAGCTCCAAAATTAAAAGACATTTCAGCATTCTGGAAAACGAAATGAAATGAAAATTTGATTTATTTCCCATAAATAGAACATAAATAAATACATACAATGTTATTGATATTTATATGCAAATAAAATATAGGAAAACATTAGTAGAAATATAAAATAAATAAAAATTAAAACAACATATTTTCCTAGTTAACATATTAGCCATTGGGAAAAGGTCTGCATGGGCGGAAGCCTGTGCGCAGACCCGAGTTGCTAAAAAAGTTGCACGATGGCGTTTTAGTATGTAATTTAGTATATTTACATTTTTTTATATTTTTTTTAAAAGAAAAAATAAAAAAAATAGTAATATTGTTAATAAAATTTAAATAGTTTAATGCGCAATTCATGAAAGGTGAAGGAAAGAATATAACGTTTCAAAGTTAGTTATGGAACCTAACAAAGTTAAAAATGGAAAAAGTATTAAAAATATATGTCATAGAATAATTTAAATTAGTAATACGATGCAAAACAAACAGAAGAGCTGAAGAATACTGTGCATCCGAGCGAGCAAGGGTAACGAGAGGGGAGTGGAGGTGGTGTTCAAAGTTCACATTGGTTCAGGTCCGTCTACTGTAATTGGATCTGACTATTGTCTCAGCCTCCTCAATTCTTAGCAGTGATAAGAAATCGTTGACTCTTTTTTTAAAAATTTTAAGAGATAGACAACTAAATATATTTAATTCACCGAAGTGGTGACAAATATTACTATACAAAACATGCGCAACATAAAAGGAATTAGTAAGTTCAATTGATTTGACTAGACGTAAGGGTATTATGCCAATATTTTCTGAAAATCTCGTGTTATATGAGTGTGTAACAGGTGAAAACAGAGAATCAAAACGCTTAAAAATGTGCAACAAAAGAAACTTTATGTACAGCTGACGGATTGTGAAGATGCCACTTTCATGAAAAAGATCAATAGTTGAATACCTTCGATGTTTTTTTAGACCAATTTTAAGTATGATTTTTTGTAATATATATAATGGCTGAAGAGTTGATTGCAATGCTCCCCCCCAAGCAATAATTCCAAACGATAATAATGACTGAATATAAGCATAATAAGCTAATTTGACATGTTTTTCGTCCAGTATTCCACTAAGCTGACTGAATGCAAAGATATATTTCCTAATTTTATTCTTTAAAAAATCGATATGTTCTGACCATTTTAATCTATAGTCAAAAGTGACGCCTAAATATTTATAAGATGAAACTTTATCTATAAATTCACAAGAGCAATTATTGTTAAGATGATCACCACAAGTGTGGATTTTTAAATCTTGCAAATGATAGTCAGTAATATGTGATAAGGAAATTGGCATGAATTTTGTTTTTGCAACGTTTAATGAAAGGGTATTCTGGTCTAGCCACTTTTTGAGCAGCATGAGATCAAATAATGCTTTTAATCTCGTTTCTTCCCAAGATGCACCCTTCAATAAAATTAATGTGTCGTCTGCGAATAAAAACAGCTCGCCATACAGATTTAACCTTGAAAGATTATTTATATATACTAAAAATAAAATAGGTCCAAGAGTGCTACCTTGGACAACACCGTAATTTATAGGTAATGGGTCACTATTAATATTACAAATTGATACTTTCTGGGATCTTTGAGATAAATAACTTTTAAACCAAGAATGGGCAGTTCCTCTAATTCCGACAGATTGTAATTTCAATAGTAATTTTTCTCTATCAACAGAATCAAACGCCTTTTTAAGATCAAGAAATATTAGCATTGTGCGGCAATTTTCAGAGATTGAATATTTAAGATTTTTACAAAGATCGAAAAGGCAGTCAGAAATATTAAAATCTTTTCTAAACCCATACTGATTACTACATAAAATACTATTTTTCTGAAAATAAGATGATAATTGTTCTTTAACCACTCGTTCAAGAATCTTAGAAAAAACGCTGAGTAGAGAAATTGGTCGGAAATTATTTTTGTCCTTAACATCATTAGATTTAAAAAGAGGAAACACTTTTGCGGTTTTAAAAACATCTGGAAAAATCCCATAATGCAAGCTTATGTTTATAAGGTGAGTAAATGGCCTAGAAATAATTAAAGCATTCTGCTTTATAATTGTGGCAGGGACGCCATCATCACCAGGAGCGGACCCTCCCCGTAGAGAATTTATGTGCCGTATTGTATCAAGGTCAGTCACAGGGTCAAGTGAAAAATTGGTGTCAGAGTCATTCACGATTGGGTCGCCAGTGGAGTCTATAGCGTCCGCCAAATTTTGCCCAACGCTCGCGAAGAAACTATTAAATTCATTCGCTATACGCGCTTTTATATCATTTGTAACAACAGTATTTGTTGGTAAAAATTTATCTAGAGGAAACTGACTTTTCTTACACACTCTGCCTGACAACTCATTAATGATTCCTCAAAATAATTTTGGATTATCTTTATACTCCCTTATTTTCTCCCGATAATAACTCCTTTAAGCGCTTTTTATTGCGTTGCTGACAATTCGTCTATGTTCATAAAATTGTTCTCTTAAATTTAAATTAAATGGTTGGCTTTTAACTTTTTTACTCAACTTATCTCGTGATCTAATCGAAGCTATTAGTTCTGTTGTTATCCAAGGTTTGATTTTAATAAAGCGAGTTGAACGAGAATTTGTCAATTTTTTTGAGTTTTCGATTGCATTAAGAATTATACTGATATATTTCACAGCACGTATCAACATCGAAACAATTGTAAACGGCGGCCCAATCGGAGTTAATTAGTACGTCAGTAACACAAGCATAGTCAATGTAAGTATGAGTTTTTTCAGTAGTGTCAGCAGTGTCAGTGTGTGTAGGGGCAAGGACAGTAAGGCCGGTAGAGTAGTGGTCGGTGACGGCGGTCCGCAGGACAGCTGACCTCACGGCACTCATGTCCGGGTAACGGACAAACATGTGGTCGATAGCAGATAAGCCGTTATCAGTCACCCTAGTCGGCTTGTCGATACACTGCGAGAGTCCAGCCCCCACCAAAGTATTTAAGTACAAGTCAGTTAATGCGTCATTTTTTAATAAGTCGATATTTATGTCACCCACTAAAATGCACATTGTATTTTTGCTAATACTGTCGTAGTAAATTCCTAAGGTATCAATAAACACATTAACGTCACTGTCAAAGGTTCTGTAAATGGCTAATAAGTTAAAGTGTACATCAAAGAGCTCAAAATCTATAGAAAGTCCGTATACATTCCCTAACGTGATCTGTTCACATGTCACTAAAAGTCTTTTGTTTACGTAAACCACAACACCGTCATTTTGGTTGTTCTGTAAGTTAGTCTGAAGTAGTTCAAATCCGTCAATAGTCGCTCCACCTCCCGAACCGCTCAACCAACACTCAGAAAATACAATAATATCTAGTAAAGTATTAAAAGATTTTAAATATACTAACATTTCGTCTAAATTCTTAGATATGCTTCTTATATTGCTATGAAATATTTTTAAACTATTAAAATTGTTGTAAAATTGTGCAAATTGATGCACAGTATCCAGCTCCTCACAATCTACACGGACATTGATGTCTTCGACTACACCGTCCAAAAAGGTTCTCATCGTCAACGCACACACTCCCGCCCAGTAGCACAAAGGTTAAACAACTATACTATCACTAATTATATACTATCAGACAATTAATAAATATAAGAGAAATTATTACCGCTTCTTTTAAGAAAAGAATAGAGAAAAGAAAAAACATTTATCATAACTGTTAACTGATTAGTTGACTAAAAGTAAACCCTAATTAAAAACGGTAAACAATAGTTAATTTATTAAATTAAAAACGTAGTCTATAGAGTAGGCCTAACTGAAACAGGAAATAAAATTAAGTGGTATGATGTAACAAGGATGACTGAAAAATCTACGAACTTAATTTAATGCAACTAATTAAATTATGAAACAAAAATTTTATATAACAACTAAATATCTAAAAATGAAAACTAGTAAGAACAGTCTGGTTTTGTAAAATAGAACAAATAATTTAAAAAATTAAAATACTTAAGTACACTTTTATCGTTGTTACTAATCTCAAGTGTAAAAACAAGGTTACAGTATTTTTCTAACTAAAACAATCAATATAGAACTGAAAATAAAATAATAAATTGCATAGAAGCATTAAATATAATAATAAATTGCATAGAAGCATTAAATAAAATAAAATTACATTTCTACAAACAAAGTATGAGTTTTTATATTACTTAGAATTTTTCGCTTTTTGTAAACCAAAGAATATGAAAATATCCTTTCTTCATATTCATAGTTTCACATTGCTTACTTTTCAAAGTAAAACTAGAGATCCTTTTTTGATAGCGAAGTTAAATTTTTGCAAACAAGGTATAAGTTCGTAAGTAATTACTTAGACTTGTTTAACATTTTTACTAAAGAAAAGAAAAACTAGAAAACCGTTCTCGATGAAACTTTTTGTTCTAGTTTGTATATGGGTGAGAAGGCTGTAGGTTTTGGAATCCAACTTGGTATTGAGTCAAATGCAAGGATTGGAGCAATTTAAGAAAATAGTTTCACAACAGAGTTAAATGAAATTGGAATAAAAATTTGATTAAGAAAAAGGCTTTGATTTCAGATAATTCCTCTCTTCACATCCACGCACATGAAATAAAATCCATTTTCTTGCCGCTTAACAAGTCATCAGTCGCATGACTTGAAGAGTACCATTGCACAAGGTGAAAATGACTATTTATGGTTGGTAATAACATTGTTATTGTATGGGTGGGGGGGTGGGTTGTATCACTGTTCGTGTATGGGTGGGCGAGTGGGTTAATATCACTGTTTGTGTATAGATGGGCGGTCGGATTGATACCCCTATAGGTTATCAACTGTTCTGTTGAATAATGAAGACCTTATACAACTACGAATAGGGGCAAATTTTCTGCCATCCCAATTACTAATTGATCCAAAAAACAGCTTCACGTATTAAGGATAACAACAGAACAACAAATATTATATAAAAGAAGCAGTTCAATTATAATAACACCTGCATAATTTGTATACATATTACAGAAAATAAAATGTATACTAATATACTACTTACCTTTAAAACCACAGCAGGGAAAAACGCAGAATCCCTGAGAGCCGCTGGGATTGTGAAAGCTAGACCCAGATCCTTGCCGTTCTTACTGAACTTGACCTGCATGGTATCCAGGTCCAAATAACACCCGATCACATCATGCATGCCAAATGCTTCCCCATAGTTGTCAAACTGTTTGGCATGGGACTTCTTGCCAGTCCCACCAAAACCGAAACCAAATTTGTCAGTTCCTAGATCCAAAGCAGCCTGTAAAATAAAGTAATATCTTAAGACTGAGAGGATTTATAGGATATAAATTATATCATTAAACCTTGCATTACTAATTATTCCTTGTAACTCAAAACACACAAAAGCTCTGACACAATCGCAATGATATTCCTGAGGCATCATACAAACACGTTTTACTGAACTGAGATAAAATAAAGGTACAAAAAATATTTTTAAATGTAGAATTATTTAAAATTTACATTTCGTATAACACATGACACTAAGTACAAACTAAATGATAGGTTTTTAATTAGGAAAATACGTTTTGGTAGATATAGTGTGCAAGTGAAAGTCACACAACACAAATATTCTACATATAAGCACAAAATGCACAAACATACTATACTAAAAGTATGAAATGCACAATTATATTACAATATAAGCACAAAATCCACAAATATTCTAAAATATATATACATGATGCACAGTTACTATGTGATCCATTTCGGTAAATCGTCCTTACCCTCTTAAACCAGAGGGATTCCTGTAAGTACGGTTGTTTCAATATTGTGTACATGGGTGGGCGTATATGGGGAGAAGTAGGTGGGTAGGTCAATACCACTATATGTGTATTAGTGGGTAGGTGTGCCAATTTCACTGTAGTGGATGGGTGGGTCAATATCACTGTACGTACAGTTATATGTCATGGGTGATCGGGTTGGTCAAAACCATTGTACATGGCGCAGGTTACAGCCATGTACAATGGTAGAACCTGTAATGTACATTGTTAGAACCATTGTACATTACAGGTTCTAACAATGTAAAAAGAACACACATAAGTCATGTGAATCCCTCTGGTTGAGGAAGTTAAGCATGATTTACCAAAACGGATCACCATAGTAATAGTGCATTATGTACATATATTTTAGTATATTTGTGCATTTTGTGCTTACATTGTAAACTAAATTATTAATATTCAAGTTTAACGCTCACAGTGCTGTTGCAACATCATGATGTTACAGAAGCATTAAATGTGTGTCTCAATTATTACGCTCACAAAATACAAATTTTGCACAAGTATGGTTTGGAAAAAAAACATAAATTGTGTCCATGTTAATATCAATGGAATAAGGTTTGTATCTGTATGTTTCAGAAAATGTAGCTCTAGATTCAATATAAAGAGCATAGGAAATTAAATATAAATATGCTGCAAAATTTTCCCTTTAAAAGAAACATGTCTGTAATTTTAAAATTACGTTATTTTTTAATAGTAATAAAAATTAACCATTAGCTGCAAATAGGTGTATAACTCATTGTTCTGGGGAAATTAAAAAAACATGCATTCTTCAAAAACAATGTTAATTCTTATTTTGTAAGCCTTGTTGTTGTTTTCCTACAAATCTTTTCAAGTAATAAGTCTTACGGATTTTCTAATCCATCATTTATATAGTTCATGAAAAGTCAATATATTTTGTTAAAAGGCCTCTAGAAAATAATAAAAACATTTCCCTTGGTGACCATACATAATGCATATATTTATATCTCTAAACAAATTTGGCTGGGTAGTTTAACAGCACTAATACTTTTTGAAAACAAAGTTTAACCCTTTCCACGCGTATTACGGGATTTCTCGCAACGTTATATTTATGTAAAACGCATATTACGGTATTTCTCGCATTTGAATACTTTGAGATAAATATTCAAATTAAAGTGATAAAACTATACTAACGTGTACGTAAATGGTTATTGAGGTAATTTTGAAGACAACAGAAAGGATGACAACTTTTTTTGTCATCGTGACCTTCACGCACCGTCGCCATGGCAACCGAGCGGCCATTGTGTGCTACTACGCTGCGCGGTAGTAACACTATTACGGGATTTCTCGGACCACCCAGATGAGTGTTTTGAGTTATTTCACACACAAAAATTATGCTAGGGATACTTGTAAGTGCTTGTATGTCATCTATATTAGTAAACTTGTAAATAATTATTATGATCTATATCTATAAAATCCAATGTATGTTTGTCTGTCTATCCTTTATGCGCTACCAAACCATCCAGCCGATCGCCATGAAACTTGGGGAAGTTGTTCTATATACCCCAGGGAAGATTTCTGTCCTATTCCCGTTTCTTTAATCCCTCAGGGCTCCATCTCTTGGACTTCTAAAGTTTCAATGTTAATCAAATAGTAGGATGCATGAAGGTATAATAAGTCAAATATAAAAAGAATATCAGCTGTAAGTTTTAAATATGTCAAAATTAAATTAAACCACGTGTTAATTTTTTGAACTGTTTATATTTTTATGTTTTGATTTCTTGTGAAGCTATATTAATTGATTGATTTATTTGATTAACAGCTGTTAAATAAAAACAAATAGAATAAAATTGTGGTAGGCAAAACTTTCAAAATTAAAAATAATTGAGTACAGTAGTAAACTACACAAAACATCAGCTGTTGTAAATTGGATACTGTGTAAACTGAAAGGTTGCTGCACATTTCAATGATACAATCAAAACTCAATATTATGACTGGCGAAGCGGGCGGGTACAGCTAGTTACATATATATTTTAGCTTAATCTAATTTAATTTTTTAATAGATTTATGAGTAAATAAACAGAATAATTGTTCAACAATGGGAATTTTACAAATTGCTGTATATTAAATATTGATTTAAAAATGCCAGTTTGGATTGTGTTTTCTTAACAGTTGTTGGCCTTATAACAAAATTCCAAATAGAACTTTAAACATTTTTAAAATATTTTTTTTTAATTTATGACACGTTTAAAAGAAATAGCAAATTTCTTATGTAGCGTGCAAAGGGCTAAGGAATAACTATGGGCCATTATGAAAATGGAGAGTAAAACATTTACAGGGAGTTAAGACAGCCATATATGGACACAAGTAAAAAAATTTTAAATTTAATTGAGATGAAAATTGTATATTCTTATTTTGAATTAAATTTCGCAGAACAGTTGTAAATAGTTTTGGCTATCTTGAATTTATTGAAAAATATCACTGTTTCTAAAATAAAATCTTTTGAGAAGAAAAGCCATACACAGCGAAATATTATATGCAAATTTAGTATTTTCTATGAATTATTGATAAAGGCTCTTTTAAATTAATTATGTCACTAGTATTTACCTTCAATAACATTTCCCAATGATGAAAATATGAATCTGTTGAGGTACAAACCTTGCCTATTATAGAAAATGATGGTAAATAAATCATGTGTAATAACAATCAACACAATTTTTGGGAAAGAGCAACAGACCTGGGGAGTGGACCAGCCGACTCGACAGAGCCCTTCATCGGTGACTGTTGCTTCATAGAAGTACTTGCCACTACCGGTGACTCCCTTTGTAGCCCTGCAGCCATGCCATTCCTTCTGCTCCCGAGATTGGCAGCGAAGTCCATCTGGAGTGACAGCCATCGCATGACCTCGGTCCCATAGACTTAGGGTCCATGTTGGAGCTAAAGCAGATTGAACAGTTTTAGGATGCCCACTCTACTCAATCTTTTTATCCTAGATAGCTAACAATTAAGTTTTATCTTTGGCGTTATAAAAAAAAAAATAGATCTTTCAAGTACATAAAAACTGGTAGGAGTTATGCGAGAAGAGAGGAGTAGCAGTACTAAAGTGATGATACAAGCACACGTCTCATATTATCATGGGAGGAGGAGGAGTGGTTTTGACGTAGACATAATTAATACAGATTATGTACATATTTTGCCTATTTGAAACCTGAGGTATTAAAAAATTTGAAAGTTGTTAGGACGTAAAGAAATGTTTTACCCAGAATCATATTGAAAGTTAATCTAAGTCTTAATCAGCTTTATGAGATACATAAAAGAAAAGTGAATGAAGCAATAGATTAATTAAACAGAATGAATGATATAGGAGAAATTTCCTTCTCCGCCGATACTCTTCCTACTTCACTAAGAATAATAACTTCACTCTAAATTATGGATACTAAATCCCACTTGGGTAGATTGAACACTTTCACTAAATCCATGTTGGAACATGAATATATTGTCCTAAATCCATTTTAGAACATGAATAGATTGTGGACTTGCACTAAACCCATGTTTGAACATGAATGGATTGATAACTTGTACTACATCCATCTTGAAACATGAATAGATGGTGAACTTGTACTAAACCCATGTTTGAACATGAATGGATTGATAACTTGTACTACATCCATCTTGAAACATGAATAGATGGTGAACTTGTACTAAACCCATGTTTGAACATGAATGGATTGATAACTTGTACTACATCCATCTTGAAACATGAATAGATGGTGAACTTGTACTAAACCCATGTTTGAACATGAATGGATTGATAACTTGTACTACATCCATCTTGAAACATGAATAGATGGTGAACTTGTACTAAACCCATGTTTGAACATAAATGGATTGATAACTTGTACTACATCCATCTTGAAACATGAATAGATGGTGAACTTGTACTAAACCCATGTTTGAACATGAATGGATTGATAACTTGTACTACATCCATCTTGAAACATGAATAGATGGTGAACTTGTACTAAACACATGTTTGAACATGAATGGATTGATAACTTGTACTAAATTGAAAGTGTAACGAGATTTGTGTGCTAATTGATTTAAATTAGTGGAGTCCAGCTAGACAAGAGTGTTATCAGTGGACGCAATGACAGATGAAGTCAAGGTCATGACGCGCTGCACTACCTCCAGACTCAATAATGAAACTACCGCGACTAATGCTACCGCTGAACCTGCAATGATTTCTATACAATCTATTAATTCAAAACTAGATTCGATTTTGATAATACTTGAGAAAAATACTACTGCCATCGATGACATTAAAAAAGAACAAAAAGAAATGTGTGCATCTATTGAAATTGTCATAGTAATATTTCCGACATTAAAGAACCGTTAACAGGTCAAGATTTAAAAATTGCTAAATGCGAAAGTGACATTCTACAAATTAATGAAGAAACCCGCAAAATTAACAGTAATGTGTTGAAAGTCGAAAAAGATCTCCGGGACCTAGAGCAATACTCCCATGGAAATAATTTGATTTTTTATGGCATACCGGAGGAGAAAAATGAAAATGTTATTTTTGTGGTGCGACGTCTTGCTACTGCCCATCATTTCGAGAACTGGTCGTCTAATATGTTGGATGCTGGGCACAGGATGGGTAGGATCTCTGCCTCACAACCAAGACCCATCATAATTCGCTTCATTAGCTGTCTTGACAGGGACACGTTCTTGAGTAAGAGAAAAGTTCGCCGCAACCTTAAAGCCAAAGATCTAGGCTTCAGTAGTGAAGACTCAATCTATGTGAACGAATCATTGACACCGTCAAATAGGGAGCTGCTGAAGAAGACGCGAGAGGCGGCGAAAGAGAAGGGCTACTCTCATGTGTGGACAGCCAACTGCACCATCTACACTCGAAGGGAAAAAGGATCGCCAGCCATCAGGATTGTGTCAGCCAAGGACTTTGTTCGTATGTAGCTTGGAATCGTTTGTAAGTAATGTTGATATTTATTTATTTGTTGCATGTTGTTTAGTAGTAATAATTTATCGGGTTGTTTGTAAATTCTATTTATTTATTTATATGTATTAATTTATTTATATGTCTCGTATTATCTATTTATTTATTTGCTATAGTATTTATGTTCATTATGTGTTCTATTTATTTATATCTATTATATATTTATTATCTATTAAATGTAATATGAATATGTTCACTATAAAAGTGTATTACAATTACTGAACATTTATTAATCATTATTACAGAATGTATCATTATAATAATTTATTAATTGGAATTAAATTTAAATAACATACAGTCAAAATGAATGGTAATGTTTTCGAGCAATTAGTTTACTATCAAAATGTACGAGGACTAAGAACTAAAACTAATAGTAGGATGGAGAGTTTTAATGATATAATGCCGGGATGTGAGTGTGTTTGCGTCAAAATTTCAAATAACAAAGGAAACACGTTTTACATTTCTGTAGTTTATTTTAGGCCTAGGTCACCTCTGGGGATTTATCAAACTTTTTTGATCTCTTTATTCAATTGAAACGTTCAATAAATAGTCGCATTCTCATTTTAGGAGATTTCAATTTATCAGTTTACGGCAAAGACTATTACTTATATTATGGTGTTTACTGTGTAAAGAATTGTCTACATTTTTTAATATAAATAGCTTAACTTTAAAAAACAATGTTCGCACTTTCCAAAATAAAACTTTAGATTTGATAATCACAAATGAGGAAGAGGAAGTAATTGTATCAAGATGTGAAGAGCAGTTAGTCGGGGAGGATCCCTATCACCCGGCCCTAGAGGTGAGTGTTGTCACTGTTATTCCGTTATCTTATCGGTCAAGGTCAACTCGACCAGCTGGCTACTGTTATCAGAGAGCCAACTTCTTGCAAATATATCAAGAATTATCTAGGGTTGACTGGTCGAATTTGTATTCGCTTGAAGATATTGATCAAGCAGTAGATTATTTTTACAACCAAATTTATAATATTCTTGATAAATGTTGTCCTTTGAGAAATAAGAAACAATCTAAGTACCCCTTTTGGGTTACACCTTCTATAATTTTTAATTTGAAACGTAAAGAAAAATTGAAAAGACAATGGAAAAAAAATAGTTCTGTTCAAAATTATAATTTATTCAAATCCCAACGTACCTTAGTAAAAAATGAAATAAATTTAGCTCATCGTAATTATATTATTAATTTGGAAAATGATATTAATAATGACAGTAGTAAATTTTGGAATTTTATAAAAAATAAAGACGGAGAAAAATAAAATGTTTGTCATGCAATACAATGGAGTAAAATACGATAGCGGAGTGACGGTGGAAAATGCGTTTGCTGATTACTTTAGTTCAGTGTATGAACAGTATGTGAACGAGCCCAGTGTTGAGTGTGCGGTGAAGGGGCCGTGTCGGGCTGGCATGTCCTGTCTCACACTGGCTCATCTTTGTTGTCAGGATGTACAGGATGCTATTAAAAGATTAAAGTCAAAGTGTACCACAGGTCCTGATTTACTTCCACAGTATTTATTTAAAGGTTGTTCGGAGTTATTAATCAACCCCCTCACATTTTTATTTAATTTAAGTCTAAATTCAACATTTTTCCTGAGAACTGGAAGGTTACTAAAGTAACACCGATTTTTAAAGCCGGTAAGAGAGATCAAATTATTAACTACAGGCCAGTGGCAGTTTTGTCGGTTCCTGCAAAATTATTTGAGATGATTATACATAAATATTTATTTGGTCACTTTGAAAAATACATTTGCGACTGTCAACATGGATTTGTACCAGGCAGATCTGTAAATACAAACTTATTAAATTTCACTACTTATGTTTTCTCGTGGTTGGACTCTGGGACTCGGACTGACACTTTGTTCCTTGACCTGGCCAAGACGTTTGATAAAGTCGATCACTCAATTTTATTAAAAAAGCTGCATTCTTATGGCGTCTCAAATAATTTGCTATGCTTTTTCAAATCATATATTGTAAATAGAAAACAGTTTGTTTCTTATAATGAGGCTTCGTCATCTACTTTCACAGTTCAATCGGGAGCACCACAGGGTTCTAATTTGGGGCCTTGTCTTTTTACGATATTAATTAACAATTTAAGTGATTGCATTTCGTCTGCTAAGGCACTATTATTTGCCGATGATTTAAAATTGTTTAAACGTATAAAGAGACCTGAAGATACCGTTAGTTTACAGCAAGAGACAGTGTTTTTGAATGGAGCAGAAATAATAAAATGACTTAATGTTTCAAAATGCTATTTAATGACTTTCACTAGAGATCAGGACAATCAAAATTGTAATTATTTTTTAAATGGAGTTCTAATTAGTAGAGTAAAAAAGATTAAGGATTTAGGAGTATATAGGACTCATACATTATCTTATAATCCACATGTTGAGGCATGCATAGCTTCTTGCTCCAAATTGATGGGTTTTATTTTTAGACAAAGTATAAATTTTAGAAATACTGAAACTTTAGTTACGCTTTATCTTTCATTGTTCAGATCGAAGTTGGAGAGTGGTGCAGTAATTTGGAATCCATTTCATATAACGTATAGAGATGCACTAGAAAGAATTCAGAAACGTTTTTTACGATTTTTATTTTATAAATGTTTTAATGTGTACACGTATACGATTCCATATCATGAATTGCTAGTGATGTTTGGGTTTCAGGGTCAGCCCTGAGGAGAACACTTATGGGTCTGGTATTCCTGTATAGACTGGCGCGGGGTGGGGTTGGGGACGCCGCTAGCCTAGCCGGTCTGTCTTTCCGTGTTCCCTCTTTTCGGAGTAGAAATAAACTCCTCTTCTCTCTCTCTCTCTCACTGTCGTACAGCCTCACACGCCTCTACACCTCTTTTTCAACTTAAGAGATCCTTCAATATACTAATTTCAGTCAATAATGATTTAGACTTATTCTTTGACTCTCCAAAAGTGTTTAAATCAAAATGTTTAGCTGGGTTAATAATGTTAAATACACGAATAAACTATTTTTCTGTCCATCACTAAATTAATATTGTACTATATTCTTCATTTTTATTTAATTACATTGTATTCAAGCTCTATTTTTGCACTTTATATGTGTGTCAATGAAGAATCGTTAGTGGTATTTCTTGTTATGTTTATCTATTGTTTGTTATCATTTTACATAGTTTAGTCACAAATTTTTTATTCATTTACAAGTTATTAATATTGTTATTTATTATTATCATTGTTATTTATTATTTGTTATCAATTTACATAGTCTATTAAATAGAATAAATGTTAATTCGTATGCAGGTTATTAATATTGTTATTTATTATTATTATTATTTATTTTTTTGTCGTATTTATTTATGAGAAAGTATTAATACTTTTAATCTATAAGAAAATGAAGTGAGCTCAAAGACCCCCACAGTGAACTTTATAATGGATTGAACTGCTTTGGTGTAAATGGTATCTTAACTGTATCAAAGTATGTAAATAAAATAAAATAAAAAATAAAAATAAAATAAAAATAAATCCATCTTGGAACATGAATAGATTGTGAACTTGCACTAAACCCGTGTTTTAACATGAATGGATTGATAACTTGCACTAAATCCATCTTGGAACATGAATAGATGGTGAACTTGCACTAAACCCGTGTTTCAACAAGAATGGATTGATAACTTGCACTAAATCCATCTTGGAACATGAATAGATTGTGAACTTGCACTAAACCCGTGTTTTAACATGAATGGATTGATAACTTGCACTAAATCCATCTTGGAACATGAATAGATTGTGAACTTGTACTAAACCCGTGTTTTAACATGAATGGATTGATAACTTGCACTAAATCCATCTTGGAACATGAATAGATTGTGAACTTGCACTAAACCCGTGTTTTAACATGAATGGATTGATAACTTGCACTAAATCCATCTTGGAACATGAATAGATGGTGAACTTGTACTAAATCCATGTTTTAAGATGAATAGATTTTGAACTTTTACTAAATCTGTGTTTGACCGCCTCGACAGCTGCTTTTGTGTAAACCCGATCTCCCTATTCAAAATAACAGTGGAATACTTAAGGTGACTTTGGACTAAAGACTTGTACAGTGTTAAACAAGCGTGCTTATTATTTAAATATCTAGCGATCCACATGACGAGACCCATGTTCCTACTAGCTTTTGATGTTTACATGTTTACTACTACAGTTTACATGTTCAGAGAAGATTAACTTGGAGTCTATGATGAGTGAAGATACAGTAAAATCATTATAATACGTTAATGGCAGAGAGTTGTGTGATTTACTTATACATTTGCAGGCTACTTACTGTATACAGTGATGTAAATAACAAATCAATCCAGTCCTTGTTTTGGCAACAATTTGAATATTTAAATTAATCTTACAATTTATGTTCAGGATTTTTTTGTGCAAATAACTCTCAGTACACATATCAAGCATGATGTGTGCTTTTTTCTAGTACACATATCAAGCATGACACAGAATATTTTAGATATTAAATCTTATCTTATTACAGGGTGTCCAGTAAACCTCCTTAAAATTCCCTGACTTTTCCCCGACCGATCCGTGATTTCATACAAAATTTCCCTGACCCCAAATCGACATAGTACTATTAAGGTAATATTACTATTTTACTTAATAGTAATATTATGTACTACCATATACATAAGGTAGGTGACCCAAATAAGGCCATGTGCAAAAACATTCATTAGGTTATTAAAAACATTATTTTAATATATCTTCTAACTATTATTAACTATACATTATTAAATACACACGCACAGTGGAAGTGACCCACCCATACATGTACAGTGGTAGTAACCCACCCTCTCACCCATACACGTACAGTGTAACTGACCCACCTACTCACCCATACACGTACAGTGGAAGTGATCCACTCACCCACCCAACACGTACAGTGGAAGTAACTCACCCACTCACCCATACACGTACAGTGTAACTGACCCACCTACTCACCCATACACGTACAGTGGAAGTGATCCACTCACCCACCCAACACATACAGTGGAAGTGACTCACCCAATCATCCATACACGTAAAGTGGAAGTTACCCACCCACCCACCCATACACGTACAGTGGTAGTGATTCACCCACTCACCCATACATGTACAGTGGAAGTGACCCACCCAGCCAACAGCTGTTATTTCTAAAAGTACTAACACTGGACAGATGAGCGCAGCACCAGTCAATGGGCTGTATTTGAGGATAAAGTTGTAGTAGTTTCAAGTATCTACGCCAAATGCGCCACCGTCAGTCACACGTTGCATCAGATCAAGATTGAAGGTTATAACTTCAGGTAAGTTTTAATTTTCGAACTAACGTAAATTTGTCCATCAAAACTGCTAAGTCGTATACATTTTCGAGTTTAGCTTTAACTGTATTATGAGATCATTGCATGAGTCTTTGAAACACATGAAGTATGTAGTGGTTATTGTAACAGATTCAATTGGTAAACAAGGGTGCCCTAATAAGGCCAGTGCCTGGCCTTATTAGGGCCAGTCCTGGCCTTATTAGGGAAATGGCTTAGTACAGATTTTATTCTTATAATTGACCTCTAAACGTTGTGATTATGTAGAACTATCTCACTATTTATAAATGACAGCTTATTACTATGTTGAATTGCACTGAACTAACGATTTTTGTTCGTATGTTTTAGACAAGATGGAGCCGAATGAAGTTAAGAAAAAGCGAGCTGAATGGACTGAAGAGCAAATGGAGCAGGCCTTGAGTGCTGTTGGCAACGGAATGTCTGTCAACCAGGCTTCAAAGGAATTCCGGATACCTAGGAGGACCTTACGAAACCATTTGAAAACAGGTATACCAACTAGAAAATTAGGTAGAAATACGATTTTATCATCTGATCAAGAAACTGAACTTTGCTCAAGAATCTTTCGTCTTGCTGACGTTGGAATGCCTATTACTAGCAAGATAATTGGAAGAAGTGTATTTTCTTTCTGTGAAGAAAACAATATTCCACATACTTTTAACCCAATGAAACAAAAAGCTGGCCGTAAGTGGTTGAGACTATTTTTGGGTCGCCACCCTGATGTGGCTAGGCGTAAAACACAAAATTTGAATCCAGCCAGAGCATGTAAACTTAACAAAGTGATTGTCACTGATAACTTTGACAAATTGAAGGTAGTCATGGAGGAATTGGATGTTGCCGGAAAGCCTCAGAATATTTACAACATCGATGAAAAGGGCTGCCGTTTGACACTGCACCACCAACAGGAAGTTTTTGCCAAAAAAGGGACAAAGAGAGTGCATATAGTAGCACCTGAGCACGCTGAAAATGTCACAATCGTGTTGTGTGCCAATGCTAGTGGTCAGTACATACCACCAATGATATTATTTAAGGGTCAGAGGCTCAAACCAGAATGGGAAGAAAATCTTCCTCCTGGAACTAAGGTAGTTATGACACCCAAAGGAATTATGACACACGATGTTTTTGTGAAGTGGATCGAACATTTTCAACAGTTTCGAGTTGGAGGTAAAAATACTTTGTTGATTTTTTATGGTGTTAAGTCTCATTTAGATGCAAACATCGTTAAAGCTGCTGAAAAGTACGACATTACTCTGTTTTGTCTACCAAGCAATACAACCCATGAGCTACAGCCTATGGATAAGTCTGTTTTGAAATCTTTCGAATCTTTTTGGGATGATGAGGTTCTTCGATTTTGGATGAATAATCCTGAACGCTCAATAAGACGCACAGTCTTTGGTCACATATTTTCTGAAGTTTGGGCTAAGGCCATGACACCAGGAAATATTATCTCCGGATTCAAAGCTACGGGAATTTACCCTTTCAATCCATCAGTGATTCCAGTGAGCGCTTATGCACCTTCATGCCTAACCGAGCTTGCAAATCCCAATGATGAAAATGAAAATGAGCAAGGCACAAACACTTCCACAAATCAGAAGAAAAGTGCAGAAAGTGAACAAAGTACTTCTGCAGAACCGATGAATCAATCTTCAGCTAATAGGATCAAAACTTTACTTCCTAAACGTTCTTCCAAATACCAAGATGTTAGCTCTGAAAGTGATAATTCTTCAAATTACTCGATTCATGACATGTCAGACAATGAAGATGTGGGACTTGTACCAACTGTTACCTTTAAAGACACCACATCTAAGCTAAACACGTCCTTCACAGAAATGTTGTCCACTCCCAAGATTAAAACTAAAAGGATTCAAAGAAAAAAATCCATTAATTCACGAGCCCAAAAGCTAGTGGTTAACTTGTTTGATGCTCCTTCCGATAAAGGCGACGCTGCACCGAAAACTATTAAAAAGAAAAACGAACAGCCCAAACGCCTCCAAATGAAAATGAAAAAAGAATCTTCAAGGAGTGAAATTTTTGATCCGTCACTACCGTCTACAAGTGGTACAATTAAGAAGCCATCAACAAAGTCTTCACAGCGAGGCCTGTCCCATAAGGAATCATGGTACTGCTTTGTTTGTGACGAGGACCAGATCAGAGATATGAGGATGTGCTCAGCCTGTGGACGGTATGTGCACGAAGAATGCGTAGGACTTACACAATCCGACAAAGACGCATTTATCTGCCCAAAATGTACTTTTTGAAAAATATTCACTTTGTAAATAAGTAATTTAAAATTATATTGTTTCATTTTCCAACATATGTAAAATAAATTTGACTTTCATTTGCAGTCAGTTGTATTTATTTTTAACCTAAATGAACTCAAAATGGTTATTTTTTATTGGCCTTATTTAGAACACGTGGCCCTAATAAGGCCAATTTGAAAAAAAAGTAAAATTAAAACCAATTAATATTTACTACAATATATCAGTAAAAACGAAGTTGTATAGGTTGTCGGTAAGTTAACTAACATTTAAAGCTATTTCTTTATTTTCTAATTCAAATGCCTCCTTTTAAAAACAAATTAAAACGTTAACGTGGCCTTATTTGGGTCACCTACCTTATATTATGTTATTTACAGTCAATTACAATTATTAATAACCGAACTATCAATATTTCACAAATATATTATTATTGATAACCGTAATAAATTAATTCAAAACTATTACCTAAAATAATTATTCTTTTTTAACTACTTCGTAAAAGTAGAGGTAGAATTAAAAAAATATTTATAATTGCCAAATATTTAAAATTGGCCTTGAGTAAAAAACAAACATACCTTTTATTCTATTAATAAATTATGACAATTTTCAATACCTTGAAAAACTGTGCTACATTATAATTTTATTTCCCCAAAACCAGCATAAATTTTAGGTCTATGACTTATTTAACAAGTACTAATCAGAGAATTATTTCAGTAAGTTTTAAACTTTTAGCTATATTAAACTAGTTGTATGAGGCCGAACAAGCATAAGCAAAGGAATTAAGTTGCTTATTCATAATTTAGAATATTAAATGGCATGTAAAACTAACATTTCGTACTGAACAAAGTAAAGGATTTTTTTTAGCGCACACAAGTATATAGTGACTATTACAAATCACAACAGACTTGTGTTCTTGTTAGGATTTTCCAGGTTTTGTTTCAAATTCTCTGATTTTTCCCTGACTTTTCCAGGTCATTTAAAATTCCCTGACTTTTCCAGGTTTTCCCTATTTTCCCTGTTGCTGGACACCCTGTATTATCTAAAACAAGCAGTGCCTGGACAAAATTTTTTTTGTTTTTGACCACGAGAAATCGATTGGCACCGGTCCCAACCGTGGGAAAATTCTGATTTCCACCCCAGAGGCACCTAAATGTCCAGTATTTAAAAAAAAATATGGAACCATTATCAACTTCTAGCAGAAAGTGGGGTATCGAAAAATAGGTATTTATTTCCTAAATCACATTATACCACTTCATCTTGGAAGTGACAACATTTAATGGCTCTATCCCCCTTCCCCCCACATAAAAAATTTGCTTCAAAACCCAAAATTGGGTAATGTTAAAATACACCCAAGTGAGGTATCAGATTACAGGTATTCTTCTCTTAATTATTAATATACCATCATATTTTTAAAAATACTAAGTTATGGGACTCCACTGCCCCAAAAACTAAAATTCATGGTAATACTGCTTAAGAACCCTGGCGAGGCTGTAGGCCGATCTTCCTCACGAGGCGACATAACGAGATCATAGCAGAAAGCCTTGGTGATGCCGCAGGCTTCACTTACCCTGCGAGACCATAGGCAGAGTTCCACAAAGGGGCTAAAGGAAATGTGGAAGACCTCCGAAACAACATCTTCCTAATAACCTACAAGGTAGAGCAACAATAAACGATTCTCAGGATCCTCTGATAGATATGGATGTACAATACCTTTGTACGTGTATGGGTAGGTGTGTAGGCCAATATCACCGTAGTATACGGGTGGGTGGGTACGAACTTTACAAAAGCTTGCAATCTCTAGCTTGACTTTCATCGGAGATTTCGATAATTTTTAGCATTATTTACAAAAAAATGCAAAAAGGTAATTATAGGCCTATTTATTTTATGCATCAATCTATACATTTGGTTATAAGTCAGGGCTCTAAAACTCTCCACTCCTAATCATACACGTACATTGGTACTGACCCACCCACCCACCCATACACATACAGTGGTACTAAAAAAGGTTACACTCAGTCCAAAAAAAGTTACCTTCAGTTTGCAAAATTCAAATGTGTGAAGCTCGGACTCCTGATCCTAGGATATAAAATATAACATTGCAATCATGTGAAAATCTTTCAAAACCAAGAAAAAGGAAAATTATCTACTCAGTAGTGAATTTTAAAAGCTATCTAAAAAGCATATTTGGTGGGTAGCAAATGATTTTAAAAGAAATAGTAAATTATAGGTTTTTTTAGAATATAGTTGCTACAATAATTAAAAAGTTGAGACATACAGTATAGGCATACTTTTTCAAACTCAGTCAAGTTGCATATTTGAAGAAAACTCTGGTGCACATTGAATTGAAATGTTACTTACATGCAGCTGGAGTAGGTGGAGCTGAAGAACTCTTGCCTGACTCAAGATCTTTGAGTGTCTCCCATACGATTTGTAAAATGGGAAGACAAAATGCTCCAGTCTTGCCACTACCAGTTTCAGCAGCCATCAACACGTCGCCACCTCCCAGGATCAGAGGAATAGCTTCAGCCTGCACATCTGTTGGCAACCTGGGAAAACCATTACCTTTACAATACATCTGGAAGTATCTCAAACCTAATTTTTCTCACATTATGTACACAAAATTGGACTTTGTACATTTCCAGTAACCTTATAAACTTTGTTAAGTATTTTAGTTATACTATAATTTTGTTTTAGCAATCCACTATGTTACTATCTACCATGACTTTTATGTGTCTAACTTCCATTTATTTTGTTAACCATAAGCGATTGGCTACAATTTAGTTTTGGAGATCTCAGGTTTCCCTCTAGTTAAAACTAGTGTTTATCTATATACTGTAAATAAATAAGATTTTTTCTATGCACTGATTAGAAGAGCATAAATATTTCACATTTGTATGTTTCTTACACCGAAAGGATTGAAACAAGCCTCATCTCAGATTCTATTTGTCTGTCAGTAACACTTCCTTTGTTAATTTTTTACAAGATATCACAACTGTACAAGCAAAAAATGGTTTTAGGCATTTTGGATTTTTCAAATACTCCTTAAAGCTCCGCCCTTAATTGTTACTCTTATGGACAAGCACTAGATACGGCCTTTGATTATATTATTACTTGCAAATATATTTCTAATTTATAGATAGGCCGCTTAGAAAGTGACATACTGAATGCACCGGTGCGAGTGAGATACACTAAGTGTTGGAAGTGAGACAGAGACATTGACTGAATGACACTAAATGTTGAGGCACTTTCTGGCATCCTATCCCATCATGTGGATACTTTAATTGAAGCTCTCAATATGAAACCTCCAGGAAAATTAACAAAAGTTTAATTTATTCACTCATAAACAAGGTGCTGGCCTTTTTAGGCTCCAAAATGGTTCCAATGTATTTCTTAAGAGAAAATATTTTTTAAAAATTGTTTTTATGACTTAACTTGGAAAAATTTGCTTAGAGTACAGTATTGGGGCCCCATAAACCAAAATGTTTGAAAATATACATTTTTTAATACTGATGTTATTTAATCAAAAGGGGTATCAAATTAAAGGTATTTTTCTCCTGAATCTAAAACATACCATCAAATCTGGAAAATGGAAAAAATTATGGAAAAACTCAGAAAAAGTCTCAGAAAATTAAAAAAAGAACTAAAAGAAAATGCTCAAGTGAGCTATTAAACTACAGACATTTATCTCCTAAATCAGAATCATATTTTTAAAGGACACCGTTTACGGGCTCTGTCCCTCCAAAAAAAAAAAAAAAAAAAAAAAAAAAAAAAAAAAAAAAAAAAAAAAAAAAAAAAAAAAAAACATTCCCCAAAACCCAAAAAAAGAGTAATGTTAAACTAACCCATCTTTTGACACATCCAACTTTTGATACACCCAAGCGGAGTTTCAAATTAAAGGTATCCTTCTCTTTGATATTATACCATCAGATTTTAGAAAAGTCTATGTTTATGGGCTCCTCTGCCCCAAAAGCCAAAATTCATAGTCATACAGGCCAAGATCCTGGTGAGGCCGTAAATCTAGCTTACTCACAAAGGCTGTTGGCCGAGATCCACAAATGGGAATGTTGCAGTGTCTAGAGTACCCCAAAGGGGGCTGAAGTAATGTCTTAGTGAGGCTGCAGGACGAGCTTACATTACGAGTGTAGCGAGTGACAGGGTTGGTACACAAAGTATGAGGGGGGTGTCTCCTATTACATTACAAAGCTTAATGTAGTGACTAACTCACTCACTGTCACTAAATGTTGAGGCACTTCACTGGCATCCTATCCCCATCATGTGTATACTATCCTACCCATGATTGAATTGATGATCTCGGTCTGAAACCTTCAGATAAATTCAAAAAAGTTGACTTTTTTCACTCATAAACAAGATAGTGGTCTTTACCCCCCACGATAAAATCACAAATAAATTGTTTTTACGACCTAACTCGGAAAATACTTGAGTACAATTTTCAAAGCTTGACAGCAAATGTGCTCCTTGTATCTGAATTTCAGCTTAAAACTCCAAACATTGAGGTATGGAAGGCCCAAAAACCACATTTTTTAAAAGATGGTTCTAATTAAAGGTTAAATTAGACATACCATTGTAATATTATTTTTGATAAATAAACCGATTTCACTCTATTTAATGTTTGTTCGAATGAAATTACCTACTAAAACGTAATTTGGGTTTTTAGAAAATTGAATATTCTCGTATTTCATTGTATTCGATGTCAGACAAAACCAAGACATCGGGCTTGAGTTCATCACATGATATTTCAAGTTCTAAGGATTTGTTTGTGGCAAACCGTATATTTTGATGGACAATTTTGAGTTGGTTTCCCTCTAATCATCTGGCTAGAATTCAATGGGAACAGAGATATTTTTGTTACTGTTTCTAAAAATAAAACATTATTTCAATTTAACATTATTTTAGTAAGTAAAAAGAAGAGATTATTACACTGTGTGCAAAACATTTTCTTTGCATGCAAATAATTATTTTTCATCTAGAAATGCTAGTAATAAGCTATTCAGAGTAAACACTGAGGAGTCAGAGCTATATGTTAAATTACACCAAATTTTAGAAGTACTGCCTATTCCAGAAATGAAAATCAGTGGTGAAAGAATGTATTATAATTTTCTAATGGACGTAACAGTTTGTGAGAAGTGACCTTTTTTTGGAAGTCAGAGTTGTGAATTTAAAGTGTTTTTATGATATTAAGGTAGCATTTAACAATATTAATGTGTAGTAATAAATAATATACAATTATTAAATCAGTTATAATTTGCCTTAAGCATTTTCATCACTCAGTATTATTTGATCTTTTTTATGGGGTTAACTCACAAACATATGTCTACGGATGAGCAAAGCGGACATTGATTGCATCACATCAGATGGTCTTGTTTGGAGGTGTTCTATCTGCGCTTCAGCAAGAAGAAAAAGTATGCGTTTGGAATCTGATGCTGACGAAGGTAAAATTAGCCTAGAAGATCTAATGAAAGTTATACAAGAAATAAGAGATAGTCAAAAGACATACGAGAAAGGCTATAATGTCGCATACGAAGCTCTGAATGATAGACTCGAAGAAAATAAATCTGTCTTAAAAATGCAAGGTGAAAAAATGGAGAAATATTTCAATCTGATTGAGCAACTGACCACGGAAAATAAACAGCTTAAACAAAAGATCAAAGTTCTTGAAGAACGGCTGGAAGATAGTGAGCAGTACAGTAGGTCTAATGCTGTCGAGATACACGGCATTCCTCAGGAAGCTAATGAAAATGTTGTAGATATAGTGAAGTGTGTGGGTAAAGCGCTGGATATGAATATATCTGACTCTATGATAGATGCGTGCCACCGATTGGGGAAGAAACAAAACGGAATCAATCCACCAGGTATTATTGTAAAGTTCGTTAGACGTCTGGACAAAGAAGAATTTCTCAGAAGACGTCGTGTGAAGCGCACACTGTCGACCAGACACATGGGGAGAACAGACGACCGACCCGTCTACGTCAATGAGTCGCTGTCACCGGCGAGGAGAAAGCTGTTAGCTATGACGAGGGTGGTCCAGAGGGAGAAGAACTACAAGTTCCTGTGGGTCCGCAACGGAAAAATATTCATGAGGCGTGAAGAAAATGCGGCTTACACCATTGTTACAACTCAGGACGATTTAAGTAAGCTGTAAAGTTTCAATATGTATATAGTACAACGTTTATTTCTTTCTCTTGTTTAATAATAATTTTATATAGATTTGTTTTTATTTTAGTTCATAGTTACTATAATTTTGAGTTTATATTAATGTAATTGTTGTTTTTTCAGTAAAACATTTCTTTTTTCAAAACATTTTTCTTTAGAAAATAAAATTATTAATAATAGTCTGACATTACCAATACATTAAACAATAGTAACAATTTTAACTTTAATATAGTAAACCAAAATATTCGTAGCCTAAGAAGCAATTTTGACCTGTTTCTTAGTGAATTAACTACTAGAAATTTGTTCCCGGATATAATAATTCTTTCTGAAATATGGATATCACAACATGAAACATTTAGCTATGAAATTCCTAACTATGTAAGTTTTATAAAGGCAAATGAGAATTTTAGATCAGGGGGGATAAAGATCTATGTAAAATCAGCAATGGAAGTAATTGATTGTTGTCCGTTGAATTTTCAATCAGCTGACGTACTCAAATTAGAAATTAAAATAAATAAGCATTATTTTACTTTTATTGCTATCTATAGATTGCATAGTATAAGCAAAAGTATGTTTTTAACTGAATTAGAAAATTGTCTTGAAGATAGAAACATTTTTAATATTAAAAAGAACTTGTTTTTAATAGGGGATATGAATATTAATATTTTGGATTCCAATATAATTACAGACGAATACAATACATTGTTATCAAGGAATGGTTTAGAATGTCTTTCTAAAGAGCCAACAAGAATTACAGAGAACACGTTATCTTGTATTGATCATGTCTTTGCAAGAATTGTAAACAGAGATAAGATAGATGTGGAGGTTTTGACTGTTGAGGCAAACGTAACCGACCATGTGCTGACAGTTGTCACAGTGTGTATGCGTGACCTTGAGCAAAGAAGACTTCAACCGGATCATTCTGAAACTTCTGCTTATCGCATAGACTACATCAAACTGGGCTCTCTTCTTGATAAAACGCACTGGTTGGATGTTTATGCTCAGCAGGATCCTTCAATTGCTTTTGACATATTTTTTGACACTTTTCAAAATATAATAAATCAAAGTAAAGTAAATATATTGGAAAATAAAAATAAACTAAAAAAAATCAAGCCTTGGATGAATAATTTTATTTGCATGAAAATAAAAATTAAGAATAAAATTTATCAAAAGTTAAAAATACATCCTTTTAATGAAAAGTTAAAAGCATACTTTAAAAAATATAGAAATAAACTGCAAACACAAATAAGAGAACTAAAAGAATCTTATTATAAAAGGTGTTTTGAAAATTGTAATGGTGATTCTAGAGCAACATGGAGGATAGTAAATGAAGTAACTGGTCAAAAGGCAAAGAATCGATCTGAAATAAGTTTAAATATTAATGGAGACTTGATTAATGATCCAATTGCTGTAGCTAATGAATTTAATGATTTTTTTCTTACGGTAGTTGACAGATTAAATATAAAAAGAGTACAGCCAGATAATTTTTATTCATTAAATTTTAAGAAATCTTTTATAAGTAAACAATATCCAGAATCCATGTTTGTAGATCATGTATGTAAAGAAGATTTGATAAAAGTTATAAATTCACTTAAAAATAAAATATCACCAGGTATTGACAATATTAGCTCATCACTAATTAAAAAAGTCTACCCTAAAATTATTGACATATTGTTATTTTTAGTAAATAAGAGCTTTGAAAAGGGTATTTTTCCAGAAAAACTTAAAGTAGCAGTAGTAATTCCACTACACAAAAATGGTTCAAGGCAGGATTGCAACAATTTCCGACCAATTTCTCTGCTTTCTTCATTCTCCAAGATCTATGAGAAATTGATGAAAAAAAAACTAGTCAAGTATCTTGAAAAAATCAGGTTTTTTAGTTCTTCACAGTTTGGTTTTAGAGAGGGGTTAAACACTGAACTTGCCCTTCAAAATTTTATAAGTAATGTTTATAATGGGATAAATATGAACAAAAAAGTAAGTGCAAGTTTCTTGGATATAAAAAAAGCTTTTGATTGTGTTGATCATGGTATACTTTTGAAAAACTATATAAATGTGGTATAAGAGGGGTGGTTTTTGATTGGTTTAAAAGTTATTTAGAAAATAGAAAACAGTGTGTCAAAATTAAAAATTCATTTAGTTGTTTGGGTATAGTAAAATATGGCGTACCACAGGGGTCAGTTTTAGGTGCATTATTATTTTTAATCTACATAAATGATCTGTGTAATGCAAAATTTTATGGTGAACTAACATCCTTTGCGGATGACACTGCTTTATGCTATGTGAAAGATAATTGGAATGACATTGAGGAAGCTATGAATTTCGACTTTCAAGCACTACAGTGGTGGTTCTCTGACAACCATATGTTGTTAAGTCCGGAAAAAACAAAATTTATCAATTTCAGTTTAAGACAAAGAGTCTTCTTTACAAATGAAATTATATACAATTGTACAAAATGCTTATGTAGTAAGACATGCTGTACGGAGTGTGCTGTTATTGGGCAGGCAGACAATATTAAATATTTGGGAATTTTTCTTGATGAAGAGCTTAATTGGAAAATGCATGTTCAAGATTTAAAAAATAAACTTAATAAAACGTTAAGATATTTTTATTTCTTAAAAAATATCTGTAGTGAACAAACATTGAGAGTAATATATTTTTCCCTTGTACATAGTAGAATAGATTACGGGCTCTTTTGTTGGGGTGGGACTTATGAATCAAATATTAGGCACATATTTATACAAGAAAAAAAGTTTATTCGAATAATTTGTAAGAAAGGTCCAATGGAAGCATCATATCATTTATTTTTAAAACAACAGATTCTACCATTAAAATATATGTTTGCTCATAAAGTTTTAAAAATGTACTATGTAATGAAGAGAAATTTGCCTGAAATTGTCGAAATACATAAAGTTAAGCTAAGAAAAAAGGATGTATTTATGGTTCCCAAACCAAATCTCACTTTCTATACAAAAAGTTATTTATTTCTGGGACCAAAAATGTTTAACTCAATACCAATTGTTCTGCAAAATTTGAAAAATATAAAATTATTTTCCAACAAAGTAAAAAATTGGTTATTAAAGCAAGAAAGTATAGATTACCTTGTAAATATTCAAGTTTAAAGCAATACACTTTCAAACATATTTTTATTATTCATTTATAATCGTATAAATTTTAATACCCTATAAATACTTATTCACTGTATCATATATTTATTTCAGATAACATAGTAAAGTATACATATTTGGCAGACTTGGGAAAGTTAACAATTATTTTTAACTGAATAAATTCTTGGACAAACAACAATGGGACACGTTGGGTGTGTCTACTAATTATGGGCAGGGCAGGAAGATGGCGGAAAGGGATGGGATGTGACTCATGACTTTGTTTGTCGGCGAATACTTGGGATTGAGGAAAACGCCCGGTCTAACCAAGCCTGATATTTGGTTAGTCATAAATTGTTTCGTTTTTATTTTGTTTCCTATTATTGTATTATATAGCTATACTGTTAGGGTTAGGATAACATTAAATTTAGAGTTAAGGTTTAAGCTATTTATGTTTTTATATTAGTGTTTATATTTTGAAGAATTGGGATTTTTTATTTTAAATTAATATTATTTGCTCATGCGCATATTAAGATTTATTTGAAAAGAAGGAACCTCTAAAACAGGCATTGCCTTAGGAGGTCCTAGTATTTTCTTGAAATATGTAATTTATGAAAGGTTTTGTTCTAGTAGTATAAGTTTTATTTTGTTAACAGAGAATTAAGAAGAAACCTTTTTATGTTTGAATGTAATTATATGTATTTTATGTATATATTTCGAGAAAATAAATATATTCTTATTCTTATTCTTATATTAAACAAGCAGCTATAAAAATGGTTTAATATTGCTTGAATATATTGCTTTATAATTTTTTCCTAGATAAATTTCTAACTATCCTCCGACTTATTAAGATTTTCCTATTGTATTATTTTTTTAATGTAAAATAAGCATTAATTTCAGTATTTTATTCAGTAGAGTAGGGACTAATGTAACGTTAGTTACTGATGGATATTATGAAAACTATAACAAAGTATAATTTTAACACTCTCAAGAATACATCATTCTGACGTGCATCCAAGAAATTTTAGTTTTCTTATAGTGACGGTACTGTGTAGGCGGGGCGGATGATGAACACAGAATACCTTCCCTCTATCCCCTCCCAAACCGGTTGACCTTGTCGTTAGTTTGTGACAGGTACTCAAGTCGGCGTGACATATCGATTTTCAAAAGTCTGTGTGACAGGCTGTTTCCCTGTGCACAATTCAAGTAGCAATCTGAGAAAACAGATGTTTCCTTTAATGTAGTGCTTAATATTTACTCTATGTATTTATACTAAAGTTAATTGCTAAAATATTGTTTATTGGTGGTAATGTGAATGTGTAAAATATTGAAATGGACTGCCCAGGTCACAGTCGATCATTCACCCCTCGAGATCTAGATTTTGGTGCTTGTATCCAAAGGTTGCTATATTCTGAGGAGGATGAAGAATTTTGGAATTTGCCATCAGAAAGCGAAATAGACAACTCAGATGAAGATCCAACATGGACTGCAGAGGAATTTGTTATAATTAATGATTATGAGAGGCAGAAGAAGAATATGACGATGACAGTCTTTTGAAGTCGGATGAGCCTATGGCTGTTGATCCTTGTACTGATGATTTGCCTTAAGTATTTGTAATGAGAAAACAAGGTGTTTAGAATAGCAATCAACCTTCCTCCAATATTAGGATGTCAGCTAGAAATATCGTACATATTGGCTTACCTGGAATCAGGGGCCCTGCAAGAGCATTAGGCAATAGACCTAACAAAGATGAAGTATGGAAACTTCTTTTTGACGACAACATTATGGATACAATTTTGGTGAACACAAATAAAAAGTTTCAATCAGTTAGATCAAAATTAGGATAAAACACCAATATAAACAATTATAGAGATACAAATATTGGGAAATAATGTTTTATTGGGCTTGTTGCTACTCAGTTCAGTTTTAAAGTCAAATGATGAAACAATAGAAAGTGTCTTCTCTAAGGATTTTTACAGCCGTTCAACATTTTCTGCTAGAATGTCCATCAAATGCTATAAAATACTTAAAAGTTGTATAAGGTTCCCATGACATGGAAACTCAAAGAAAGTTACAAGACAAAGCAACCCCAATATCAGAGATACTTTCTAAATTCATCAGAAATTGTCAAAATGTGTACTGCGTGTCTTCTGAAGTGACTATTGATGAAATGCTAATTCCATTCCGTGGAAGATTCAGTTTCTAGGTTTAAATGCCGAATAAACAACAAAAATATGGCATGAAAGTTATGTGCTTGGCTGACAGTAAGACGTCTTATTTGCTGAATGCTTATCTATAAACTGAAAAGAGCAGTGATAGTTTAGGACTCACTGAAGAAGAAAAAGAACTAGGCGTACCTACTCAATTAGTATTAAGACTTAGTGAGCCTATCCTCAGTAGTAATACGAATATTACTGCTGATAATTGGTCCAGCTCCATGGAGTTAGTTGAGGAGTTGTTGAAGAGAAAGTTCAAATACGATGGAACAATGAAGAGAAATAAGAGAGAAATCCCACTGGAATTTCTTCACAACCCTCAAAGATCTGTCGGCTCATCCATTTATAGTTTCAAGAAGGAAAGTACATTCATCAGCTTCGTTCCAAAAAGAAAAAAACAGAGTAGTGGTTTAAGTTTCAAGCATTCACTACACTGCTTCCATTGATGCAACAAAGAACAAACCTGAGATAATATCTCATTATAACAGCACAAAATGTGGAGTTGACTTATTAGATATGAAATGTCCAGTTTTTCATCAAGTCGCCGAACTAAGTGTTGGCCTTTAGCATTATTCTACAGACTCTTGAACATCAGCACTGTCAACTCTTTCATAATCTATATGAGCTATAAGAATATTCCTGCTTTAAGCAGGTTTTAATTTTTAAAGCAATTAGCAAATGAGATGACTGTACCACACCTCTGCTCAAGACTTACATTGAACCTAAACCAAAGAACTCATATCCACCAAACAAACAAAATTAGAAGAGGACAACCAACCTCCAGCCCAGCAGCAGTCACCAGTTAGACAGGTTCTAGTTTCAAATTACCAAAGGCAGGGAGATGGTCCAGTTCCAAGTGACCAAATGATGAAGAGGAAGACGTGTTCAACCTGTCCTTACCAAAATAAAAAAAAAACTATATGTGCATAAAGTGTGAATAGCCTATTTGTACTGAATGTAGTTGTAAGGTGTGTTTGGAATGTGCAAAAAAGTGCGTGAGTGAATCGTGAATGCCAGTTGAGAGGAGTGAAAAATATAAATTTATGTCTTTCACAAGTCAGTTTTCCGATATAATTTTTATTTTATTATAATATACGCATTATTATATATTTTCCGTGTTATTATACTTTTTTCACTATAAAACACTCTTATACGTTTTCTCGTTGCTAGCATTTGTTTTTGAACATTTGTTTTATTTTTCGTAATTGATTTTTTTTTATTTTCAAAAAACATTTTGAAAAAAATATGGTGATGCGTAAAGGCTATATAGATAATTATACAGTATTACAACATGCTCATTGTACTCAAAACCATTGTATTACAATATAATTAATTTTTAATTCAAAATATGAAAATAGTTATTATCATTTACAGTTAAAATTCATACAGCTATAATTTGTTCTGTTCAACAAATAGTCTCTTTGTACTTAAATTTATTTTGCTATTTCAAACCTAAAACTCACATTTTATTATTAGAGATGAAAGGAAAAGGGTCAAAATATACATGGGGGTTTCGAAGACCAGGTGTTTGTTTAGCATCAAGGATATCATGTTTCCCTAGCAGTGTTAAATAGCTATTACCTTCTAATTTTGGTCATGCGTTGATTATTACATAATGTTTTCATCAAATTAAATCTTTTGTGTATTAGACGCTAACTTGAGAAGAAAAGTCCAATTAAAATCCAGACAACAGAACCAATGTCCTTTTCTGTGTAACGTTCGTTACCGTGTGCATGCCTGTATAACTGAGATATTAATTGAACTATAATTTTTCTAATATTATAATATATAGGTACATATTAATTACAATGCTTCAAGTATGGATTTTATTAATTTATTGATTCATAATATAAAAAAAATAATGAATCCCCTGTCCGACAGTAATGTTAGTTACCATGGAAGCTGGTGAAGTAAAACAAGACACTTTTGTCTAGATTCCTTCCGTACAAATGCTTGAATTACACATGTTTGTCAAACAGAATACTTTGCTTCAGCTGCTAAATTCACTTAAAATCTTTGTGAAAGAAAGTGATATCAGAATTCCCAGACATAAAACTTTCTTGTTTTAATAAACATAATATTTACAATGAAATTACACTATTGAACTGCCTTCCAGCTACATTAAAGTTGGAGGAAAAAATCTCAAAAGACAACAAAAGGCCTAGCTTCTCAACCTCTGCTGTTACAATATATGTGCATTCTAAGTAGTTGTCAACAATATAATATTTAGTTGAAATGAATAAAATATATAAAAAGTTTATTATCTGATATTTATTTTGTATTTTATATTTGCCACAGTTGTTTATTTTATAATGTAGTACAAGCGAATCACTTATTAACATGTTAATATTCTGAGGTTAATTCTCTCTCAAAGGTGATAGCAAATTTTCTTCTTTTGCAATTTTTATAGTTCAAATTTGGAATCACCACTAATGTTATATCTTACTCAAAATTATTGAAAATTTTAAGTGAAAAGCCTTTATAAAAGACGAGAAGCTAGTATTTTGATATACGTGAAAAAGTTTTCGAGTGGCAACCTCAACTGGACATTGTCGTTCCCAGAAACAACCTCGTTGTTCCTTTTTGTTGGCTCTGTACTACTCAGAAGGTTAACTTGGCATAATATCCACATCTTATCCATGGATTGATACTATTGGGAGGATGTACAAAAGTTTTCGAGTGGCAACCTCAACTGGACATGTCGTTCCCAGAAACAACCTCGTTGTTCCTTTTTGTTGGCTCTGTACTACTCAGAAGGTTAACTTGGCATAATATCCACATCTTATCCATGGATTGATACTATTGGGAGGATGTACAAGAGTTTTCGAGTGGCAACCTCAATTGGACATTGTCGTTCCCAGAAACAACTCTCGTTGTTCCTTTTTGTTGGCTCTGTACTACTCAGAAGGTTAACTTGGCATAATATCCACATCTTATCCATGGATTGATACTATTGGGAGAATGTACAAAAGTTTTCGAGTGGCAACCTCAACTGGACATTGTCGTTCCCAGAAACAACTCTCGTTGTTCCTTTTTGTTGGCTCTGTACTACTCAGAAGGTTAACTTGGCATAATATCCACATCTTATCCATGGATTGATACTATTGGGAGGATGTACAAAAGTTTTCGAGTGGCAACCTCAACTGGACATTGTCGTTCCCAGAAACAACCTCGTTGTTCCTTTTTGTTGGCTCTGTACTACTCAGAAGGTTAACTTGGCATAATATCCACATCTTATCCATGGATTGATACTATTGGGAGGATGTACAAAAGTTTTCGAGTGGCAACCTCAACTGGACATTGTCGTTCCCAGAAACAACCTCGTTGTTCCTTTTTGTTGGCTCTGTACTACTCAGAAGGTTAACTTGGCATAATATCCACATCTTATCCATGGATTGGTACTATTTGGAGGATGTACAAATTTTAAATTTCAGAGAATTTTTAGGATTCTTTGTAATCATTAGAATGATTACAAAAATGAAACTAGGAGAGTTGTCAGGATGCTTTCAGGGAGTTCGGATTGCTAACTCCTGACTACATTCTTCAGGTGGCTATGTTCTGCCAATTTTGAGATAACTTGACAAGAGGCTGAGATAAGTGACTTAACAAATTCCATCAAAACTTATATAATATACATTCAACTATTTTCATTTATTAAATCATCTGTTTAATATTTTAAGAAACATGTGATCAACTATTTAATTTAAATTTATACTAAAAGGTGTTTATGTTGTTAAGTGTTTGAAAATGGCTTCAGATTGTGAACCGAAATATAAAATTTCTTAAAAAAACTATGAGATGTGTAGCTAATTAATTTAGATCAATTATGAACACCTTTGCAATAAGTACATACCGTAAAGAATTAAATTTTAGTCATTCCAATTAAAAAATGAATATGGCCACTATTTTTAAACTGTATAAAGAAAAGATTAATACAATTTGACATTGATCTTTGTATGGATATGTAATATACAAAATTTCAACTCACTTGGTTGAATTGTTCTACAGTTAATAAATTATTTAGAAAAAACAAAATGTCTAATATTTGGGAAAAGAAGAATTTTAGGATATACCTTTACAGGACATTTTTTCTTTATTTTGGCCTGTAGAATCAGTTCCTGATATATGTCCTCACATTTATACACATGTATAAATTACTTTATTATTCCAATTTAATAATGTAAATGTAATCAATAGCAATAAAGATTACAAGTTATGGCCAATGGTAGAGTACTTTTACTAAAGCACAGTTAACACATTCACTGCGGGTGACAGACTGGTGCGTCACGGTTTATATTATATTACAGTAAACAGTGTACATAATATAATCTTTATAGTGCAAATATTTAGGTTATTTATGGTGTTTATACCATGGCTACCTTCACGAGGTGTTCCTTTTGAACAGAATATGAGTGATAGTGAGTCAGAAGTCAGTTAGTTTACAGTTTGAAGATATACGGGAGATTCAGATTTGTTTATAAAGGCTTCTGATGATGAATAAATAGAGTGGAATAGAATGTACTGGTGGGTTGAAGGGGATTAAATATAGTAAATACCTAATTAATGAACTAAAAATACTGTATGAATTGCACATGCATCAATTTGACTTGTCACTATGTTGAAATATGTAAGTGTACGGCCGTAGTTCCGAACCGGGCAAGGCGGCACCGCACGTTATGCAACTCCATACGCTGCCGCAGCGAATGTGTTAAATAGTAAAGCAAAAATTACATTATTAAGTGACGATTAATTATTGATAAGTAATTATACCCGGGAAGCTTATGAATTGTAAAGTAAAATTCAAATATTTGTCAATATATAAATGTTTAATTTTATATGCTGTTTTAAAAAACAAAATCAATCTACAGAATAAAAATATCGTAAACATTTTATACTTAGTTTCGGTAAAACGTATTTAGTACATCTTAATATTGAACTGATCAGTATAGTATGTTAATTTTGGAAAACAACACTTATTTTATATGATTTATTACCAATAGAAAGCACTAATCGGAATGTAGCTTGATATATTTCTATATACACTAGCCAGTGCGTTATTAAATTTTTTGATTCTATTAATATTTAAATAAGTTAATTTATTTACCTTAATTAATCTAAATAAATTAGTAGCCTACACATTACTTTATTGTTACTACTGGCAATAATTTCATTAAAAACTAATGTGTATCCAATTAATTTACTTAAGTATAAATATTTTAATGACGTCTTTAAGAAATTGTACTTTATATTATTACTTTGCTTGATACGGATTAAAAGAAAATAGGAAATTAAATGTATATTTTTTGGTATGAAAGCACAAAATTTATTGAATGACAAGATAAAACCACAAATCTTTATATTGTTTTTACAAACTAAATTAAAATGCTTATCTGTAATAATGACAATTGGCATTTAAATTCTAAATATTTACAGTATTTAATCACCAAATTGTTGTTCTATTAACCCTCCATATGATAAAGTCGCATGGTGCGACTCAGTTAGACCCTTCTGTACTGATAGAGTCGCACTGTGAGACTATTAGTTTTCGTAAAATTACAACTGTAACCGGCTACGCAATAATCTTGATCGTTATATAGTATTAAAGAGGAATAAATTCCCTTTCTACCAGTATAACTGGAATCGATATTTGGAAGTCTTTGGAAGTAGTGGGGCTATAACAAACAGCTGATTGGGTTTGCTACCTTGCGTAGTGTCCAGCTGTAGTGTGTCAGTAGTTGTTTTGATTTGCTGTTGTTATATGCTGTACATGTTTGTTTATTGTTTTTATTGTTGTTATTCTCGTATGTAGTGTTAGTTTATGTTTTATTATGACTGAACTAAGCCGTTCTAGTGCGATTAGGGAGTGTTTAGATGATCTTAGCGGCGCAAGTGACAGTGATGTAAGTAACCAGTCAGGTGACATTGGAACAGACTTATATATATACACATATATAAAGGTTTATATATTTCTTCACATGGTTAATTTTTTTTGTTTATACATAATATACTTTTAGGCTTCTATTTGAATCAAAATAATAACAGTTATAAGTGATTTATTGAGAAAAAAACTTTCAAGTATTACAATAATAGTCTAAATTTACCATCGGAACATTTTTACATTTTTAAAAGTTCTCAGTGTTAGGTTTTGTATTTTTTTATTCATGTGATATGTTTTCAACTCACAATTAAATTTGGAACATTTTAGATATTTTGGAATTTTTACTGCAACAAATTAGTTTATATATATACCACCTCAAAGTTGGAACTTTTTTTTTTTTTTACATCACCCTGCCGACTAAGAAGAAAAAAGTTTTTTTGAAATAATGGTAAATTTGTATTTTTATTACTAACTTGTAGAGCATGTTATTATGAACATTTTGATGTATAACACTTGGTATTTTCTCAATGATTTCTATTTTTTTGTAATTTTTTAAGGAAAGCATGCAATTAGCCTGAAAATGTCCTATCATTTTAAAGTGAAATAGTCATCATGTGGAGGGTTAAGCTTATATTAACTCCATATACAACATTTATAATATAAGTAGCTTAACCCAGGAACTGGCATGCCTTTTTCCCTTAAATGGCAGGCTGTTTTGCAGGTCGCGTAAGGGTATTAGTTTCTAATTTTGAAAAAGTAAAGGTTTTATCAAATATCATAGTGTTATATAATGTTTTTTTTCAGTAAATTACAGGCAATAACATAGTAAACAGATTATGTCAAAATTTTTACCTATTCATTTTTTTCACTGGTATAAAAAAATGTGTAGTTTTTGTTTACATGAAAAATGTATGGGAACCATGAAAATAATGTTCCCCAATGAAAATGGACAAAGTAAAATAGCCATTTTGTAGCAAATTTAATCTAGTTTTCAAAAATAAATAGGTATGTAGGGATTTTTACATATTACGTCTCCTAAATCTAAACACAAAATCTACTGCCATCAGTGACTGGTACTGAATGTATATATCTGATTAAAATCAGCTGAAACAAAGACGAAACAACGAACATATGATTAAGTAAATCAGACATGTAACTTTATAAATCGATAGATTGAATGTTTATTTTTCTATCGATATCATGATTATATCGAAAATCAACAACAATAGCACTGAAATAAGTATTACACCAAACGCTTTCGTGTTGTCGGCGAATTGATGACTGCCACTGAAATAACGATCACTGTCACCTCAAAATCGACGACTGCCAGTTCTTGGGTTAATTAAATATAAAGGGCATATACACAGAGTTTCAGTTCTGAAATAATTTTAGATGGATCTAGTAAACAAACAAAAATGACTCGTAAAAAAATCTCTCAACCATATCTGGTTCTCTAGGGCGTTGAATCTGGATTGAATTGGATATTGGATAAGGTAAACATCAAATGGTTTTGTAGCAAACTATTATTACATATCATACATATATATGATATAAATTTTAAAAATATATGCAAGACGCATTTTTAATTTTAAATAAATCTATATTTTCTGTCCTCAGATCATCTTTTGATCAGATTCCTTGCTATTTTTGGTTCGAGGAAGGTAAAACTGGTTTACTGTGTTCTGTTTGGTAATTGTATTTTATTAAACTCTTAGAATATACTGAGAATGATTAAATATACATTTGTTTATGATTAAACAAAAAAGGCCTAACCAAATCCCAACTGTAAAATACATTTTGAACAAGGAATTTTACGTATGTACATGTACTTTTTCACAAAGATGGATAAATTAATTATAATTGCTTAAACATAGAATTAATAGGTTCTGTCAATGAGAAAATGAGGCCTTCATTTATTCTTTTTCTTTCGTGGTCTTTGAAATTATAACCCATTAAGGGAAGATGTACTGTTCAATATTGGAGGATATGTTCAAATAGAAGCATGGCCATATTTTCTATACCATTAAAGCCCTTGAACATTTAAAACCCGCACCTGAGTAAAGTTTTGGCACCAAAATCTCAAAAGATTGACCGAGTAAACATGGATAGTACTTAAGTTTTAAAATAAATAAATGTTTCTTAAGTTTAGCTTCCAAAACTTTAAGTTGTGATTTTTTGTAATTATAATGTATGTGACTTAACAGTTTTTTTTTTAAACAGTGAATTTTTTTATGAAACAAATTACTAAATCACAAGTTTATCTACACTTTTTCATACCTTCTTTGATTTTTAAAAAATATTCCAACCAATAATAGAACTCATACCACATATTTCATGAAGTTAAGTGTGTTCATTACATTTATTTTTCAATGTGTGTACAAATTATAATCCTAAATTTTGATTGTTACAGTACAGGTACTAACCAATTCTAAATTGAGTAAAATATTTTGTCACTGGTTAATCTTTTGATATAATAACTACATCATAATTTTCTTCAAAATTAAAGTTTTCATTTGATAGAAAACTCAGTTTATGCTTCTATTTGAACTATTAGTTTATAATAGGTAAACACTGCATATTGCATAACAAATGTAGTTTTAATCAGCCAAAAACTAAAAATTACATTTCATTTCTCTATTTTTTTTTTTTTTTTTTTTTTTAACTCTGTCCCAGGACATTTAAGAACCCTACTCATATAGTGTATTCACATGCCGATACAATAAAAACTGCATTTTCCAGCTGGAAAAGTACATTTTACTCTAAATAACCTGAATTAATTTTTATATTCGTAAAATATATTTGTTAAATTATGAATATTTTCTAAGCTACCGCTTAATTTGTACTCAATTAGTCAAAATTTACCTATAGATCAATTTGGCCAGGAAAACTTTTACGTACTAAACGTCAATTTCACTTCCAAAAAAAACTGTAATATTAACCGTTTCACAAGAAACGGATATATATAAAAATTACGACACAAAAGTATTTTTCATGTCATTTTTTCAATTTGAATTTTTGTCTAAATATACATATTTTGAGTCTAAATATTGTATCTTATAGTTATTTTGACAACATTTTATATGCCATATACAATTAATTCTTGATATTTTATATTTGTTTAAAGTAAATTCTGATAAGAAAAATTCTTCATGTTTTCAGATTAATTTAAAAATATATAGCTTGTTGACAACTGTAATACTAATAGTTTGGTTCAACACCTTATTAAGTTATAACACATATTATCATGGCGCAAAAATTTAAATAAACTTAGATTGTAATCAAACATTATATAAGTTCTGTCTAAAATGTACAATATTTTTATATTGGGGTTAAGTGTTAGAGAGGACTTTGGAGTCCTAACTTCACCCCTTATTAAAGGCATTTTTAATTTCATTTTTGTATGGTCAGAAATCAAATCTTTGTCCAGGTGCATTGACCAATAATTACATTACATAATTTATAGCTTTATTGTCTCAGAAAAACCTTCCTCATACTACGGACAATGTACCGTATATTTTCCTCACCTTAATTCTATATTACTTATACAATACATTAAAAAAGTAATTCTAACTTTATACATGGAGTAACTTGAAACACTAAAATAACAAGTAAAAAATTATATTCAGATGACAGCTGACAATGTCTGCAGTAGAAGGCAGTCAAGAATATATCATAGTTCTTAACAATAAAACAATAACTATTTTAAAACACTTCCAACATTTAAATGTTTTTTGTCCTTTTAAGTTGTGAAAATGATAACAACATCACTAAACTATAATGTACACTTTCTACAAACAATAATTACACGCATTACATGACAGAGTTCATACAAAATACTGATAAATTTGGTCACTGACATTCCACTTATTTGCAATTCATATTACCATGTGCACCTTTATGATTTGTGATTTAATTCTAGATGTTTCAAGGCAAACCTTGTAAACACGTTTAATGAACTACATTTAAACGTACATTAAGGACATTATCAAACACTAAATCAAATATCTGCCTTGAACAGCAAATCTAGAGTTGTAGAATAACAACAAATTATTTTATTTCTGATACAGTAGAAATAAATTGCTCTGCACCATATGAGATGATGTGAGCTGAATATTAATGGCATATTTTACTAAGAGATAGATTAATTATAGAAATTGTAAAGAGTAAAGTTAAAAAAAGTAAATTTTAGGTGTTACAATGATGACCAACAGAAATTACATTGACCAATATAATTACATAAAGTAATACTAAATTTTAAAAATAAATTTATTTCAACATCCAAATAAAACTTGTCATTTCAGAACCATGTCAAAAACAAATTTTTGCTACAACTTATAATTTAAAAACTGTTGTCAATTAAACCAGAATCTAATATATCTGTTATTTGTATGGTTATGTCTGTTTGAACATGGATTTAACCTTTACATTGAATATGCCAAACACCACACTTTTAAAACTAAATTTGTAAAACCTAACGAAGACTGGATTTATATATTATTTGTATGGTCATATACATTTAAAAAAAATAAAACAACCCACTTAGTTATTTTCCCTCTAACAGATAAGAGTAAATGGAAGAAGTTACGCTGGACATTTTATTGAAGCAACCAATTAGCATGTTGTTAGTTTTAAACTGATTAAAAAGTTGCACATATATGCAGTAAAACAGTTGATTTCAACACTTATTACACAATATTACGAGTAAGTTAGAACGTCTTTAATACTGATATTTCTTCATCAAGAAGTAGTAATTGCTTCTAATTTAAAAACTTTTAGATATGACAATTTAATTTTGTGTAGTAAAGAAATTGGACAAATATACATGTATAAGCATATTTAAGTTTTAATTTTAAACATAAGAACTAAAACTTAATTTATGTTTATACAAATTTATTTATTACTATGTTTAATACAAATGACTTGGCAGAGCAATAATTTAACAAGTATTTCTATGAACTGTTGATTGCATGAGCTACAAGAGATTCACTTTGTTAAGATCAGTGGATGAAAGTGAAGGTAAAATTACATTTTCAGGTGGAATGAATTTACCCTTAGCCTTTATAGCATCTCTCTTTTCTTTTAATTTTAACATTTCCGTTCTTAGTTTATTTAAAATAGCAAAATTTGGCTGATTAAGCGAAGCTTTACTTTGCAGCCCAGTGATTTCTTGTTCTTCTTGCTTTTTTTCTTTTACATTCTTGATTGATCTGTTTCCATACATTCTTAATAATGAACCCCAATACGTGATATTTGGATGCAGAGCTTGTAAGATAGCCTGAGCGGCTCTCTGTTTTCCATCACGCTTGTTCTTGCATAAGACCGTAGCTTTGTGATTCCCTACTTCCATTGTAAACTCACCATCTTTGTACTTTTTTGAATTCATCTCATAATGTACTTTAATGTCCCCTAAGCCCATATTTCTTGTTAGACAATTCAAAAGAATAGCATATGGAGGTGGTTCTGTAGTCTTAGCACAAAATTCTGCAACTCTAGGATCCTCTACTTTTATCTCATCGAAAATAGATAGATCAGAAATTTGTGATCTTTTAATTATACCAGACCGCATGCCGAATGGACTATCTCTTTCAATCTTTGCCTTCATTTCTGGAATAAGGACTTCCAATGCCGCTTTGGCAGCTTCAACTTTGGCTTGCTTCTTACTTGCCCCCATTCCAACACTATACTGCATGTCTCCTATAAACACTGTAGCAGAATACGGAGTGGATGGATTTTCAAGTTCTTTAAACTCATATTTTGGGTGATTTTTAAGAGCATTCTGAACATACTCGTGTAATATACAGACATAGCTTTTTCCATTAGGATTAATTATCCACTCTCCTTTAGAATTAGTTCCATCTGTGTTTTTAATAGGAAACTTTAATAGCTTAGTACCTCCTGGCAAAGTTGGCCTCTGACGCTTTTTAAAATCCCTTGTCATTCGGACATATTTTCGCCTGTCTGCCCATGATTTAAAGGGCATCAAGGTGATAGTTTGAAACTTAAATAATTGTTTACAATACTCTCTAAGATCTACAGCCTCCAAGGATTGAGAAGATTCATTTTCCTCCGATGTTTCTATTCTAGCTGTAGTAAGCTGGATTCCAACCTGATTTTGACTTTCTTCGCCTTGTTTTTCATTTTCATGTTTATTTTTTTCTTCTGCTTCTAAGGCACGCTTATACTGTAGGCATGGAATAGCACTCAGAGGAATTTTATGATTTCGTGAACTTCCAGGTCCCAAGTAATACGGTCTTGCCATTGTGCATACTCTAGATTTCTGGTGTAGGTATACAGGCATGCCACTACTGTGCATTATTCGAATCCAGCCTTCAGGCAATAACTCAAAATGATCATAGCCTTTTTCTTCTAAAATTAATTTACATTTTAACTTTACTTTACGTTCTTTATCAGATGACTTAAATTTGTCAGATAATCCTTCCTCTAGCATTGCATCAACATCCTCTACAGGTAGTTCTTCGCTCACTCCAGAATTGTCATCACTTGAATTTGATTGTTGTGCTTCACACTCATCGTGTTCGCTTCCTTCTATTTCATCAAGAATATCAAACTCTCTTAAACCAGGATTCTGATGAATTATTTTACACTCCTCACTCAAATTTTCAACACTGTCAATCACGTAATTTTCAGTAGGCTCTGGGTCAACATGCATTGAAGCTTCTTGAATTGCAGATTGTTTAATAGAATGTTCTTTATGAGCATCTTGATAGTTTTCTATTTTAGCTTCTTTTGCACTTCTTTCTTCGTTCATTACAGAGGAGGTTCTTTTTCCAGCAAGAACCTTTTCAATGTCTTCCATTGTCCTTGATAAGTTTCACGTACTAAATTTAAGTTACAACATAAACTCAAGACCGTAATCTACAATAAAACGTGTGGAACAGCAAGACAAAAATTATTTGTTAAGTGACATTTTATAGAGCTGAAATAACACTTTCACTTAACTTGCAGCCGGCAGAGTTAGAGGAGTATTGTTGAATCCTTAGATGAAGCTTAAGTTCCGCTCTGAATTTCTGATTCACATCCAGATCCTACGAAAAACAGTTTTTCTTAGATTTAACAAAATTGTTATATAACTATCCAAACAAATGAACACTTATCTTGTATGTACAAGACTTATCACCATATTTTATCCTATTAAGAATTAAAATAAATTTAGAAAAAATGAATGTAAACATTTATACTGTTCTTTTTATGTAAAAATTTTGTTACAATTAGAAAATGTCAAATCTGATTGACAAATATACATTCGAAGTATCTATTTCAAATTAAATTTAATTATTTTATTTAATTAAAATATTGGTTTTCTCTTGTAATATACTATGAATTGAGTTCTACAGTCAAACCTTGATATAACAAACCTCAATATACCAAATTCCTTGATATAACAAATTTTACACAAATCTCCTACAACCCTCCAAAAGGGACAATGTAAATTTCACCTCTACATAACGAACAAAACGTACTCACAACCTCAACATAACAAATTTTTTAAATACCAAGAAAAATAATCCAGCCTTGGTATAGCGAATTTATTCTAGTTGAAACCTCTACATAACGAATTTTACCTCTATATAACAAAGTTCTTACGACTGTACCTCATTAACGAATGTTGACAAAGGAGGGGTAAATTCTTTGAAACAGAATCGTGTCTGAACAGGAAAGCTTTCTGTCCCAGCTATCGTCTATGTATGTTTGTTGTGATTATTCAGTATTGATTATCTGTTTGGACTGTGTGGAGTGTGGAAACAATATAGGCCTACTGTAGTTGTTCCATTATCTTATCACCGTACAATTGTGCGAGTGTGGGAGTTTATTTAGTTACGATGGACGGCATTCAAAACAAAAAGAAACAGTGCGCTATTAGCGTTGAGTGTAAACGTAAAATTATAAAGTACGTTGAGGACAATTCAACAAGAAATAAATTGGACATAGCTAAAGAGTTTGGCATATCACCTAGCACTTTAGCTACAATTTTGAAGAAGAAAGAGAAGTTTGATGAGGGAAATGTTCTTAATTCTAAAATAAAAAAAATTAAAGTCATGTGAGCTGAAAGATGTAGATGAGTGTGTGATTAAGTGGCTAAAGCAGTGCCGCGACAAAAACATTGCAATAAGCGGCCCCATTCTACAAGAAAAAGCCAAACAGTTTGCTTCTGAATTTAGACACAAGGACTTTCGAGCTAGCAATGGATGGTTAGTCAACTTTAAAAACGACATGAGCTTATTTTTCGAAAAGTGTGCGGTGAAAGTGCAAAAGTTGATGATTATATTTGTACTGAATGGAAAGAAAAACTTGCTTCGGTAACTGAGGGATATGAACCAGAAAATATCTACAATGCCAATGAAACTGGATTGTTTTTTAAATGCCTACCCGACAAAACATTGTCTTTTAAGGGTGATAAATGTCATAGTGGGAAAAATAGTAAACATCGTTTAACAGTTATGCTAGGGACGAACTGCACAGGGACTCACAAGCTAAGACCGTTAGTGATTGGAAAATCTAAAAATCCACGTTGTTTAAAAAATGTGAATGAACTTCCTACAGACTACATGGTGAATGCAAAGGCTTGTATGAACTGTAACACTTTCAGTTCATGGCTTCTAAGTCTTAACAAGGAGATGAAAAAGAAAAAGAAAAAATTCTCATCTTCATTGATAACTGTACGGCACATGGAGACATCCCTAGACTGAGCAACATTAAGGTTGAATATCTGCCTCCAAATACAACCTCTACTGCTGCACTTGACCAGGGCATTATCCGAAGTTTTAAAGTCTACTATAGGAATAAAGTTGTAAAACAGTTCCCTAGAGACATGGAAAGCCGTTTACCTACAAATATCAATGTTTTGGATGCCATGTGGATGATAAGAAAAGCGTAGAATAAAGTTACAGAAACTAAGATTTCTAATTGTTTCAAGAAGAGTGGATTTACTGTCACAACTGAAGAGGACAATTTAGAACAACCTCCTACACAAGAAATCAATACTCTGGAGGGCTGGGAAAAAGTCTAAGAAGCGCTTGAACTACAGAATGATGCACATTTCGAAGACTTTGTTTCCTTTGATAACGATGTGGTTGTGACTGAAGAGTTAACCGACTTTGACATCATTTCTTCTGTTACCTCTAATCCAGACGAAAATGTGGATGTCATAGAAGACGATGAGGATGAACCAGGGAAACACCTGACCCGACTTAAAAAGAGGCTCGACAAGCTTTACAAGTGCTGAAGTGTTATTTTCTTAAGGGTGGTTTGACTGACAGGGTGGTGAAATCTATCAAGGAATTGGATTGCTCTATGGACTTAATCAAGATCACAGCATGTATGCAAACCAATATCACTGATTTTTTTCTGAACAAAATGGTGAAAGTAGTGTTATTAATGATATAAACAAAGTGCAAAATGCAAATCACTTAAATGTGCAAGTATTCATTGTTTTCTTGTTTTAATTGTTTTGTTACTGTACATCCACACATACTGTCAATTTTACTGTACAGTAGTACTGTATTAAGAAACTAGGCTACACTTTTTTTATCTTGTAGGCATAGTAATTTTTGTTTAATTTAAGAACATATTATTATTAATTTGTCAAATAAAGTTTCTTTGTTTTAACTACTGTATTTACAACATAAATGCGTTTGATTTACTGTATACATTACCTAATTAACTTATTAGTGAGGATCATTTTGGAGACTTACAATGCTTCATGTGTTTTAAAGAAAAAACACGTTTCGACAGGTATAACAGACTCCTGTCGTCTTCAGATGTTACTTAATACCTTAACCTACATTTAAAACTAGTGGTTTTTTTTTCTTAACTCATACTATGAGGAATGTTCGGAAAGTAACCTCCGTTTGCCTAATGTGTGGGAAGTAGAGGGGGTAGGGCATCCATTTTGTGCTGTTGCGCTCGGCAGGTCAGTGGGCATCCAGCCATATTAGAGTGAAGGTTGTCCTAATGCTAGTTTGTTTTCAGTTGCTTGTTGAAATGAGTGCTGCAATAGCAAATTCCGCGAAGTGTGAAGTACGTTCTGTCATTGGATTTTTCATAGCTAAACAGTAATCAGCAGCAGCAGCAATTCATAGAGAACTTTGTGCTGTGTATGGGTCAAATGTAATAAGTGCAGGAGTTGTTTAGGAATGGATTGGCACGTTTAAAAGTGGCAGAACATATGTCCATACCACCTTCACCATCTCAGTACTTTTAGAAGAATTTCTACACATTTTCAGGACTGTTTTGTTCTTACCTCTTGGTAGTGACTTGAGGGGTTAGACTACAGAAATTTTCATGCTCGGTGGGTACCGAAAATTCTTTCAGAAAACCACAAAACTCGAATGACAAAACGTACTTAACACATTGTGGGATTTTCTATTGCAGCACTCATTTCAATAGAGTGGGGGTTTTGGTGCGCATGCGCCGATGTATTGGAGGGACTTTGTTAATCGTCTTAAGTTTTTTTGTCTAAATTTGTGTAAATAAGTCACAGTGTTCGTGTAACACATCATCACAAGTCGTGATATACTCTAGTGACTGTTTTGTGATAGTTCGGTTTGTTTCGGTAGTGAGCGTGAATGAACATTCGTTTTTGTGCAGTGCCTAACCTATAAATAAGGTTGACTAACTCAAACAGGCACACAGCACATGTGCCCACGCTCGAACGCTCAGTCAGCTGCGCGCCTTATCAGTTAGCACTCGCAGTCAATAGCCACTGTTACTGTGGCCCAGTAGATAAGGCACTAGCGTTCAAACTTCAACATCGACAATTCGATTCTGGGAGCTCCAATGAACTTTTTATTGGTTGAACTTTTCACTTATTTACTTCTCTAGTTCTCTTGCTCTCCACTAGATAGTGTGAGCAGTACGAATCTTCCCTATTGTAATTTTGTGTTCTGGACTTTATAACTTTCTACAGTTTGCAATCCAAACATCATAATATAGCGTTTTTTTTTCTTTTATTTATTCTTTGACATAGACATGCCTCTTGAAATAGAGCTAACTAAAAACGGTAAACCAAACATTCTCTATAAAAATCACAAGTATAGAGAAAGTTATGCGATCAAGAGCGGTGAAGTTGTGTGGCGATGTCTTGGCCGAACCTGTGCGGCGACTATTAAAACTGATGCAAATAAAACTGAATTAATGGAGGCCAATAATAAACACTTGGGCCCGCATCCAGTAACAATGAGAACTTTGACTTCCCCTCAACAATCTCCTAAGACAAACGTTGCGGTTCCCACACCGAAGGCGGCCGGTCCACCCGCGGCTGAGTGCGCACCGCCTCCCGCCGCATTTTCGTCCGCGCCCGCGTCGGCTTCCGAAGCTGCGACTGCGACTCCGTACACCTCACCCTCACCATTTCTGACACCTGACCAGATACCGACCACCAGTTTGACAGAGTCGCTAACCGCTTCAACACCTACTGTCCCAGACTTAGCTGAGGAGAACATTAAATTGAAGGATAGCATCAAGATTTTAGAAAAAAAGAGTTGAGGTTATTTTAAATCACTCAATTGAGTCGGACACTCGGCTTCTAGAATTTACTAATGAGTTATTCCCAGAAAACGATTCTTCAACTATGAAAATTAATAGAGGTCCCAGTTCCAGGAACTGTGGTGTACAGTGTGGACCACTGACTGAATGCTTCCACCCACTGTGTGTACAAAATTAGGAACTCATTACCAGGTTAAAAACCTCAATTGAAGTGCTTGAGGCGGAAGTGAACTACTTAAAATCTAATATTGATAGCCGTAATCTACCGTCAGAAGTGTGCCAAATCTCTTCAAATGAACCATGGACCTTTGTGGGAAAGAATAACAGACCTTTAAATACCCAAAATAGGTTTAACTGTCTTTCACATGAAGAAACTAATCCCGAACCTAAAGTAAATAACTCAAAACAACCTAAAGGGAAAAGTAAATGGAATAAGTCCCGAAAAAACAAAACAAAAAAAACAGGTTAATAATAAAACACTGAGATCAAAATCACCTCATTCCTCAGCCCCTGGTATTTTTACGTTCCCCTCAATATTCATTGAAAGCGACAGTCACGGCCGAGACTTAACTGGACTGCTGCAGCGCCAAGTTCCTCCTTCCACGAGAGTCTGCGGGGTCTTTAAGGGTGGAGCCAAGCTGCTAGATGTCACATCTGGGAGCCCACCACCGACAGGAAGCTGCAGTATAGTAATAGCCGGTACAAATGATGTCGACGCTGGGGAGCAAAACAATATTTATAAACATTTAGAACAAAAAGTAGTGGAACGACTAAAAACGTCTAGGGTACTTCTATCCACACTTTCCCATCGCCACGACCTTTCCACAAACCATCCTGTGAACAAACATGTGACTCTTGTCAACCACTACATACTAGAGTTGTGTGAGCGGTATATAGGCCTACAAATGTTCAACTTTAACCAAATTGGCAGAAGATTCTTTACTCGCCATGGGCTGCACCTTAACATGAAAGGCAAGGACTTGTTGGCAGTATTACTAAGCAAATCGGTTGCCAGAGCTAGCAGAGCGGGGAGCATACCACCACCACACTCCCCACCACCAACGGCACCAACTACAGCACCCGCTGCCCAGACGCCTGCAGATACACCTGCTCCACCCGTGGTCCTCCCCTATGAGACATTCGCTGACGCCGTCAAAGCTACACCGGCCGCCAACGGGACTCCGTCAAGTTTTAATTACATCGACTAGAACAATTCAGTTTTTTTAGAAATAACCACTTAATCTGTAAAAGCACCAGCCAGACGACAAACAAAATTAGCCACTTAAAAATCATGCACCAAAACATACAGGTCGCCAAAAACAAATCTTTAGAGCTAGAAATAGTTTGTGAAGAACTCAAGCCCGATGATTTAGTTTTGTCAGAATTTGGTTTCAATGAATCAAATGTGACTTTTTCAAAAATTAAAAATTACAATCTGGGATGTTATTTTATTCGGCCTAACACTAAGTGGGGGGGCGTCGCTCTTTTTTTGAAAGACAATATTAAATACGAATCTTTGTCAATTAACTTATTAACTGAAATGGATTTTGAAATCGCGGGTGTTAAAATGCTCACACCAAGTGGTGAATCGCTTTTTATTTATGGCTTGTACCGCTCCCCTGTCGGTAAAGAAAATATTTTTTTTGAAAAACTAGAACAATTTTTGCATTATGTCACCGCTAAAAAACAGAAATTTTTGCTAGCGGGCGACTTCAATATCAATGTTTTGGACTCCCAAGATAACAAAACCAAATCTTTTCGGGAAATTTTAAAGGGGTTCAATTTAAAGTGGTCCGTGAACACGCCCACCAGGGTGACACAAAATTCGCATACGGCCATCGACAACGTTGTTTCCAACATGCACGATTTGCCAGTCTCGGTCATATCCACCGCCATCTCGGACCATTATGCTCAGATTGCCATTGTCGAGGGTCGGACACCACTCCATCTCCAGTGCACCGTCAATTCAAAAAGGGACACTAGGCCCGAAAATGTTTTCCTTCTAAACAATAAACTTCTAAATGAAAGTTGGGACTGCCTGACAGAAATAAATTGCGCAGACAGTTTTTTCGACTCTTTAAAGAACTGTTTGAATTTTCATCTCGATTCCTTTTGCCCCTTCAAAACACCAAAACCGAACCGAAGGTTCAATCAAAACACCTGGATCACTAAAGGAATTTTAGTGTCTAGGGAAAATTTAAAAAAATATTGGCGACAGCTGCAATTAACTTTCAATCCTGAATTTAAACTCTTTTACAACTCATATAAAAAGATCTACAGAAAAGTCTTGAAAGCTGCAAAAAGTTATGAAATAAATAAGCAATTAAAAAACGCAGAAAATTTCTCTAAACAAGCATGGTCTGTCATCAACAGCACCAAGGTGTCCGATCAGAAAGCACAAGTAACTGAACTGGAGGTGGAGGGAAAGATTGTCCGGGAGCCTCTGGAGGTAGCGAATGCCTTCAATAATTTTTTCGCAAATGCTGGTGACACCGGCCTCACACTTGCACCTCTAGCTGCATCTGGGCAGTTAAATCCGGCCAAATCGATGTTTCTCACCGAGGTTACTGATCGGGAGGTGTCGGGGGCGATTTGCGATCTGAAGGCAAAAAAATCGGCTGATATCAACGGCATGTCGACACGGCTTCTGAAAAACTGCCAAAACGGCATCGTGGGCCCCCTTACTCAATCAATTAATCTTTCATTCAAAACAGGCATCTTTCCAAATTCTCTCAAGGTTGCAAAAGTGATTCCTATCTTCAAAAAGGGAGATTCATGGCAACCAAACAATTATAGGCCTATCTCCATCCTGCCGGTGCTAAGCAAAGTTTTTGAAAAACTTTTCATGTGCAGGATGCTAAATTTCTTTGAAGGACTCAAAATTTTGCCAAATAACCAGTTTGGTTTTCAGAAAGGTAAATCAACTGTCGACGCAATCATCCACTTAGTGGAAATGATTGTGAGCGACCAGGATATCCACAATACGACATTAAGTGTCTTCCTTGATTTATCTAAGGCTTTTGATTGTGTGGAACACAATATCCTCCTTGACAGACTGTGGAATTCTGGAGTTCGTGGCTTGCCACACAGTTGGTTGAGGTCGTATCTCTCCGGAAGGTCACAACACGTTCAAGTCAATGGAGCGATTTCACATTCAGCCAAATTGAGATATGGAGTCCCTCAGGGATCGATTCTCGGCCCCCTCTTATTCTTGGTGTATGTGAATGATCTGAATTCTTTCATTCGAAATGGGCAAATTGTCCAGTACGCGGACGACACGACTCTCTGTTTCAGTTCAAACAAAATTGAGCAAATTGAAATTTCTTCTTTTGAAGGAATAAATTCTTGCATTCAGTACTTTGAAAACAAAAACCTCAAAGTAAATCCTTCAAAATCAAACTGCATGATTTTCGGAGGCAACACCGCTCTGAATTCATATCTCCCGACTGCAATGATAGATGATACTACCATTGAAGAAGTCGATCACGTTAAATTCCTCGGAATGCTCGTTGATGATGAGCTGACGTGGAATGATCATGTCGACAGTGTCTGTAAAAAAGTCTCATCAGGAATCTACCTGCTCAGAAGACTTTCAGAGCACTGTCCTAAGGAGTTATTGCTAATGGCTTATTACGGTCTGATTCAATGTCACTTGCAATATGGTATTGCTCTGTGGGGGGGTTGCTCACCGAAAAATCTCAAACGTATCTTCGTCCTTCAGAAAAAAGCCATACGAATAATAGCAAAACTCAGATTTAGAGAGTCGTGCCGAGATGCATTCCGGGAACTTGGTCTGCTGACACTGGCTGAGCTGTACATTCTGGAAACTGCACTCTTTTGCAAGTTCAAGAGCCACCCAATTCAGGGTAGGGATGTTCACAGTTACAACACAAGATCCAGAAGTGTGTACAGAGCAGCGAAGCACAGATTGGCAAAAATGGCTCGCCTACCCTCTCAGATGGGAGTTTCCATTCTGAACAAAGTCCCGGAAGGTATTCGATTCGAAAATTGTGAACCAAAATTTAAATCAAAATTAAGACGCTTTTTAGTGTCGAACGTGTTCTACTCGGTGGACGAGTTCATGGACAACATATAGGGGGTATCATCGGCTTGAGATCAAATTTATTTTTGAGATCAAATTTATTTTCGCAATTACAAATCTTGTTGTATGGCTGAAGTGTTCACAACACAATGTTTTTTCTGTTTTATTTTGTACATCCTTTTGACGCATGCTATGCAATATTTGTATTGTCCTACAGCAATAAAGAAGTTTATTATTATTATTATTATTTCAACAAGCGACTGAAAATAAACTGGCGCTAGGACACCCTTCACTCTAATACGACTGGACTCCCACAGACATACCTCCTCTACGCTCTACTTTCCACACACCGAGCAAACGGAGGTTACTTTCTTTACAGCTCTCGTAATTCAAGAAAACACTAAAAAAACTACAGTTCAGAAATTCAAGCCTTTCTGATTCTTAAAACTATCACACATAACACAAAATTATACAAAATATAAAACACTACATGAAATATAAAAGAAATACAAAATATGAAAATATTCAACACAACGCAGAGCTGGTTATTAAAGAGAAATAATAATCAACTTATCCAACTAGCTTTCCAACTCCACCAGGATGGAGGAATGGGTTCCTTGCACCATTATACTCACGAGATGACCAAGAATGTCAAAGACACACTAAATCCCTGTGGCAAGCCGATCCATGGTGAGTGGTGGGGGAACTTCCTTAAAGTGATGCCTAGGTGGGCTATGGAAGGTGATTTTCAGGGGGGATAGTTGTTATCTGATACTGTTAATGCGTAATTTTAATTGTTGTAACCCCTCCCTCCTGTCACCTCCCACAACACACCACGGATCGCTTGTCACAGGGATTCAGATCGTCTTTGACATTCAAGGTAAGTTCATCTCATCAGTGTAGTAGTGGTGCGAGGAACCCAGTCTCTCGTCCTAGTGGAGTTGGAAAGAAATGAAAAATGAAATGTAAAATAGCTTTATTTAGAGACAAAGTTAGGACTATAAAGTCTACCACTTAACCTCAGATAAATAATCACAATTTGAGATAGATAACATAAAATTACATTAAACTCTACCCAATACAATATAAAACTATTTTATATAAAAATAAACAAAAATTAAAAGATTAACTATCCTAATAAAGCTAATCAATACAAAAGAAAATGGCACTAACTATTCAAAATATAATAGTAAAATTCAAAAGAAAAAAAAACGCTTTAAAGACACTATCACCCATTCATACCTTACTCAAACCCCACATAGCTCTCGAAAGCTGGTGGGATAAGTTGAATATTTTTTTAATTAATAACCTGCTCTGTTATGTTGAACATTTACATGTTTTGTATTTCTTTTGTATTTCATACAGAGTTTTATATTTTGTATAATTGTGTTATGTTTGACAGTTTTTAAAAACACTTGAATTTCTTAACTGTGTACCGTAGTCTTTAAGTGTTTTCTTGAATTATTACGGGTTAAGAAAACAAAACAACTAGTTTTAAATGTAGGCTAAGGTAGTAAGTAACACCTGAAGACGACAGGAGTTTTTATACCTGTCAAAACGTTGTGTTTGTTCCTTAACAACCTTGAAGTATTGGAAATATCCAAATATTATTTACCAATTATGAACAATTCAATGCTGACAAATAACTTTCTAACAATTGATGAAGAGTTTTGTTCCCAATTTGAAATTAATATAGTATGTACATTTTTCAAAACTGATTAAGTATATGACATCTTCCTATCTTTACAGGTTAGAAGAGTAAAACATAAAAACTCATATGGTTGATCAATCGAATCAAGATGTGTTCTTCCAACTCTCTTTAAGTTAAGTGATTGTCATTCATCTTTTTAAAATATTTTAAAATTAGCCTGGAGTATTACTGTACAAAGTTATGTAACAACATAGGATATTATTTCGTCTAAATTATCTTTTTGATTGGTAACAATTATTTGGAGCTATCCAATGCTTCAAATGTTTTAAGGAACAAACACAACGTTTCGACAGGTATAAAAACTCCTGTCGTTTTCAGGTCCTACTTACTTACTTCCTTAGCCTATATTTACAACTAGTTTTTTTACATTAACCTATAATAATAATAAATTAACTAGTTGCAAATGTAAGCTAAGGCTACTGCTACTAGTAACTAGTTGCACCTGAAGACGACAGGAGTTTTTATACCTGTCGAAACATTTGTTTGTTCCTTAAAACATTTGAAGCATTGGAAATCTCCAATTAATTGTTACCAATCATGAACAATCTAATGCTAATAAACAACTTTCAAACAATAAGTATCTTTTTAATGCACTAAACAAGACCAGAAACAATAAGTTTCATAGTTTATTTGAGTGCATCACTAAAATATGAGCTGCAGAGAAGCTTACACAAAATACTTGAAATCAAAACAATTATTTGAAGAGCTTTTTTGATGTTCTTTTGGAAATATCAGCAAAATTCAACAGAATAACAGATCAGAAGCTGGTCAGTTGCTCTTCAATTATATTGTTTCACTGTTTAAATTTGCTATTTTATAACCATTCTTAAAGAGCACCACTTTCCGTCCATCACTTTAATTATTTTCACTTTAGGCGCAAAATGGAGCTTACTTACATAATACAGCAAATAAGTAAACAATACTACTTTTCCGGTGGCTGCAGCCACCAACTCAGCCACAGCTCATGAGCTTACTGTTTAGAAATTATTATGCCTCTTTTTGCTACTCAAAAAAAAGTCCTCTGGTAGAATAGGAAATAATTCAGTTATTTCATGAAACTTGATTTCTTTTTGTGCATTTTATGCATTTTAATTACTGCTCTAGGTTATTTCACAAAAAGGTTATTCCACCAATCTCGTTGTACATATGTAGTTAATTTATTTCATTTGTAGAAATTAGTTGATGTCATGTAACAATATATAAATTATTTAAAATAATTATAAAAAAGATCTTACTCTGTAGACGTAGATGTAATTTTCTTAGCCACTACCTACTCTTCGACATGAGATGGTAGTCATGTGATCATTCCTCAAAGGGTTAAAATAGTTTTTCTTTCAGAAAGATTCTGATCACACTTTCTGATACGTGGAGTTTATTTAGCTCATAAGTTTTAAGTTTTGTCTCATTTTAATCGTGGTAATTTAATTAACTAATATTTCCAAGTAGAGTAGAATAAGTCAAGCAGTAGTAAGATTAATACAGTCAAACTTGGATAATTTGAACGTTTTTAATTCGAAATCGTCGTTAATTCCAAGTTTTTACGCGGCTCCTAAACTTTGTATTAAACTAATGTAAAAAAATCGTTATTAATTCAAGATATTCTTTGGTTAATTTGAAGTTTAATACTGCAAAATAGAATTATTTGTTACAGTACAACTTAAATTTCCCAATGTCAGAAGCGTAAACTGGAGTGACACTAAGCCTAGTAAATTTTTCCAAGAACTTCAGTATGCGATGACATACTGAAGTTGGCGTACGTACGTGTCTTGGTGCCAGTATTGAAGTAGGGAAGAGTGAGTAGTGGCAGCAGAGAGGGCGACAGCTTCCAACTTAGGATGGGGCCACACGAGCGTCGCCAACGGACGTAGATGATGACGTCCGTCACAGCTGGTAATGCAAGTTAATGTGACTGGACAAACGAGCAACGTCCGTTGAGTACGTCGTCCGCACTGCGTCTGTTGTAGAGATACAACGGAGAGTTATGCTATAACGGACGTTGGTAGCACTGCACGAACGTAGTAGCTTAACACGTGGTTCAGTTGCTCTCAACACACTGCCAGTGTTTTGACGTCCGTTCCGTTTTAAGACAATCCAACCTTTCAGTGTGTCTTTTGAATTAACAATGGAAACTGAGTTATTAATTGCGCTCGTGAAGGAAAAACCTTTGCTGTGGGATACATCCAATGAACTGTACAAAGATAAAAATAAAAAAAAGTGATGCCTGGGTGGAGGTTTGCTGCGGATTATTTAAAGGTTTTTGTTTGAAAAGTGAACTGGATAAAAAGAACACAG